>OZJO01000457.1:14284-59733 GCA_900406225.1 Acrobeloides nanus | reverse complement strand
TATTTGCCAAGGCTTAAAGGACGGCTCTAGGACTTTTTACAACGAAAAAGCGGACTTTTCACAATGATCGATTTTCTTCACTTAGGTTCGACTCCCGCTAGAGTCGAAATTTTTTGCACATTGAATTTTTTTAAATCGATTTTTTAGGTATTTGACCACTTTTTTGAAGTAGTGGTCAAAAAATAATGGCGGGAATCGATTCCTCGCAATTTTTTACCCTACATATGACCAATGTAAAAACTTTGTTTCTGTCAAAAACCGGATTTTCTGATGAAAGTGGTTCCCTCCTCCCCCCTTTAAAAAATTTTTCAAAATCGACTGATTTTTTGTATCCCGGTTTTTCGTTATGGGGAACACGAATATGAAGGAATTTTTTTATTTTGACCATGGGAAAGTGGAGAAAATCGATCGTTGTGAAAAGTCCTAGAGCCTAAAGGACCACTCCACTCGGAAAAAAGTTGCCATGATTTATTTAGAAAGTTGATGAAATTTGAAGCATTTTTTGTTTTTACAGCGTGCTCTGAAACGCTCTCGTTGTCGAGATAATCGCGTATGAAGGGCATACATAATAACGAGATGGAACGATCGTTCAAATAACACAAGAACGGGACGACTTCAGATCTCGGCTCCTAAAAAAATTTTTGATTTTTCTCAACTTTTTATCTTGAGTCAAAGACTTTTTTACTCAGGATAAAAAGTTGAGAAAAAAGTCTTACACTATCTAAAAATTTCTTAAAGAGGGTGCATTTTGCGACCATTTGGGAGAAAAATTTTTTTCGTAAAAATGACCCTATTGGGGGTAATTTGATGCGAGAAATCGATTTCGCGCACTCCCGAAGCGTAAAAACGCCATCTTGACCAAGTTTTCGTGAAAATTTGCCTATTTTTTCGCCTTTTTTCATCTTTTTTCGCGAACATTTTTCATCTTTTTTCAAAGTGACCCTATTGGGCACTTTCGGGAAAAAAATTGTGAAATTGCTTTAACCCATCCAAAATAAAGGATGAGTAATCTTGAAGAAAGAATTAAGCTTCCATTGGTACCCTTAAAATTGATTTTTTTTTCCATTTTTTTAGACTTACCTTCGACCGAGTTATTTGTCCGAACTGTTACTGCTAAAGTCCTATCACGCACGTTCCATCTTTCAATCAAAAAGCGCGGATTTTGTCTACCACCTCGTCTGGCTTGGCGTTTTCCAATGTATGTATTCTCAATGTACAATACGAAATCATCAAGTTGAGGGTCCAAAGTGGGTTCAAGCGCGTCAAAAGCATTAAAAAATTTTCATAATCTTTTTTTATGATGTCATTCTTATTTCCAAAATTTTTTCGATCAAGTGACGGCACTCGGGCAAAAACATAAGGGGAAATTTGTGAAAATTGCAATTTTTAAGCTTAAAATGCTCAGAAAATAGCTATTTTTGCGAAAAATGAATTTTGACGAAAGAATGGAAAATTGTGAACTTTTTTTAAGTGAAAATTAGATAGATTTTGGAAAATTTTCCGAAAAAATCGGGCGGGAATTGCTTCGGGAAACGGGAAATTTCCCGAAATCGGAAATGATCTTCGGGATTCCCGAAATGGCAAAAATGGCCACTTTCGGGAAAAAAATCGTCGGGAATTCCCGATTCGGGAAACGGGAAAAAGTTTCCCTCCAACCCTAGTCGGTACGCGTCGAGACATTTTTTAAAATGAGAATAACTTTTCAAGGTCAACGAATTTTTCATTGTGGCCTTTGACATTTTTATTCGTCTTTTGTTGAGCTATAAACTTGCTGTAGACCACATTCGAAAATTCGCTGACCATGATAAAGAAGCGTCGAGACACAATATATATGTAATTAATCTTGTCGCAACGAATTAGTGGAGGCCCAAAGTGCCTAATTTTTTTCATTTTGTGTTTAAAACTTTTGCTTTCTTGTTTCATGGCTATTTGTTCACATGGTACCCTTTTCATAGAGGATTTTACCATTACGACGAATTGCCTGAAATGTTTATATTGCTTTTTTTAATTCATAAGCGTTGCGCTGAATAGTTAAAACGAACGAAAAGCAAAGAAAAGACCACGGTCGAAGAGAATTTGATCAAATGTTCGTCGAAGAGAGAGATTGCGAACGACAATTTTAAGGTGCAATGCACACAAACGTTTTTATTTGAACAGCCGCGATTAACTTTTGCCGTAGGATATCACCGGATATTGGCGTGATGGTGAATCACATGGGCAGATTTTTCGCCCACTGTGATCTGTCCTT
Source organism: Acrobeloides nanus (assembly GCA_900406225.1). NCBI lineage: Eukaryota > Metazoa > Nematoda > Chromadorea > Rhabditida > Cephalobidae > Acrobeloides > Acrobeloides nanus. The sequence continues at coordinate 57,485 of OZJO01000457.1, read as the reverse complement.
TGGTCTTTGCAGGACTGATCCACTTGAGCTTATTTGTTTTTTAGAGGTTAAAGTGGATGTTTTGAAGCGGCGACTACCTGTGACAGCTTCTTCTTATTTGTAATCTCTGATTTATCCCAAAAAGAAAATAAAATTGTTTTTGTTGTCCCGTGACAAATCAGCTGTTTTAAGATCGAGAGCAAGACAAATATTTCGGATTTGGAACTTTATCTCGAAAAATGGGGAACACGTCAGGTCGTTCAGGTAATCATCTGACTGAATAGAGAATGGTCGTGAACTTTGTTTTTCCAGGAAGTGATATTTTAATAGAGGGTCTGCCTGCAGATTATGATTATGAGAACACGATCAACAGAGGAACTACAAGCCTACCTCAACCGCAATTAAAATTTCATACTGTTCATGGTACAAATGTTCAATTATTACGTGATGGCCGGATAGCACGTAGAAAAGAATCATTTTGTAAAGGATTGGTATTTAGTAACAGGTAATGTTTCTGGAAAATTTTTTAAGATTTGTGTTTTGACTTACGCTAGGCTAATCTTTTAATTTTAGGCCGATTCAAGTTGATGAAATTGTTTGTATAAGATTAACCGAAGTAGTGACCAATTGGTCTGGCGTTCTACGTTTTGGAGTTACAAATGTGGATCCTGCTTCATTTCGTGATATTGAATTGCCTAAGTAAGCAAATTTTTTATAAGAAAAATTTGCACGATATGAATGGTGACATGACTTTAATTTTTTAAGGAAGAATTTATTTTTTTTATGAGAAACGGGGATGAAAAAATTTGATGTTTTAATGAAAATCGCATAGCCACGGAAGGGGAGGGCAATCGCCTTTCCATTTTGAGTTATATTCGGAACATTGTTTAGATTTGCTTGTCCCGATTTAACTTCTAAAGGTGGTTATTGGGCCAAGGCATTAGCTGAACGATATTCTATTGAAAAGTCTATTCTGCACTTCTATATAAATGCAGCAGGAGAGATGTATTATGGCTTGAACGGTGTACCAAAAGGCATTTTCTTGAATGGCATTAATACAACCTTGCCGATATGGGTGGTTGTTGATATTTACGGAAACAGGTTTGTTGTCAACTTTGCTCAATTTTGATGTGTTATGTATTTAGCGTTGGTATTGAATTCTTGGATTCGAATGATGTTCGACTTCGAGGCCTAAGATCACTTATTTCCGAGTTAAACCCACGTGGCAGTTCGCCTAGTTCTGCACCATCTGCAACTCCGAGGTCCAGCGGAAACAATTTGCAATCTAGCGAAATTGTTCGTCAAAGATCTAGACGTTAGTTTTAGTTGAAATAATTGATAAAATCAATCTTTTAGCAACTACTCCAACGCGTCTCCGTTTTCATTCAACTGTGAAGGGTGTGAATATTACATTGTATGAAGACGATACTGTAGCCAGAAGAAAGCATGGAGAATATAATCTTGGTTATTGCTTTACGGAGAGGCCAATTCGTGCTGATGAGAAAATTGTTATTCAGGTAATTTCATAGGCAGTGGCAGCTCCTTCTCCCGAAATTGAAAAAATAAATTTTCCTAATGGTTTCCTCTTATGTTTTTTCAAAAATCCAAATGGTTCTCCGTTATAATTTTTGTATAAAATTTCTCTTTTTAATCAAAAATGTCCAAAATTTGCCATTTTTTGCAACAAAAATCGTAATTTTCTGAGCATTTTCATTTATTAACAAGCGTTTTTCAAAAAAATTTTCGCCTGCGTCACTGTTTTTTGCTAAAAACGTCAAGATTTTAACAAAAAATGTTTAGAAAAAGACAACAAGTCAAGGCGATTTTCGGAGAAAAATAGCTAAAAAATTGCCTTGGGAAAAAGCGAAAAAAATCGCCTTAGGGGGATTTTCGCCCCTCCAAAATGAAAAATTCTAGATACGCCATTGCTATAGGACAGATCGTTAGAATTTTAAGCTCAAATCCTTGAAAATTTAGGTGCTGAGTACAGAGACGGCTTTCACGGGAAGTTTGGCATTCGGGTTAACAAGCTGTGATCCTATTCATGTGCCAGCCTCACGGCTGCCAATTGATACTGATGAATTAATGGAACGGCCAGAATATTGGGTTAGTATTAAGGATGTTGCAGCAAGTCCAGCGCCTTTCGATATTCTCACATTTTCTATTGATAGTACAGGTATGTGTGTTTTGCATTTTTTCTATTTGCATTTATCAATTTCTAGGACAAGTTCGTTTTTCGAAAAACAACGCCACTCCAAGAGTCATCATGCATGTCGATATGAGCATTCAGTTATGGGCATTCTTTGATGCTTATGGATCGACATCAGCTATTAAATTGTTGGGTAAATAAAAAATTGTTTTTAAGTAAATCGAATGTAACTGTTTAGATTCGAATGCTAGTCAGATTTCACCAAATCGTAGTTCATCGATTTCTGAAAATGCTAGAAATGCTCGCGCCGTTTCAGAAACTAGAGAATTACGTCCGTTACCTAGTCGACCTCCACCACCTAATCGTTCAGAAATTGGTAAGTATTTTTTTTGTTGCTTACTTGAATTTTGAAGCTATCACCCACATGAAAAAATTTTCAAATTTTTTTCTGGAAATAACCACCCTAGGGGTAAAAACATGCGGGGAATCCGAATTTGACATTTTCAAAGCAAAAAAAACTCTTCTCTGATCCAGGGAAGGCCTGTGTATTAAAGCGAAAAGTCGCAGAAATGCAATTTTTGAAAATTTGTTCACATGGGTAGCCCCTTCCTTATTGTAGTAGCTCCTGAATTTTTAATGTTTTCATGAGAATTAAAAAACCAATTTTTTTAGAAATGCGTTCTTTGCGAGTGGCATTACCTCCGACTACTGCTTCGTCTTCTATAGAAACACCGAGTTCTTTTTCAACGGATGACTTGACTACGAATCCCTTAAGTCAATCCTTAGAACGCGATCCTATTTCTAGTCTTCGCTATACGGTCAACAATATAGGCAATGATTATCGTCAGACGATCCGCGCAGAATTGTTTGGAACACCTCCACTAATTGAACCACAAGTTTCACGAATTACATTTCCNAGGCAATGATTATCGTCAGACGATCCGCGCAGAATTGTTTGGAACACCTCCACTAATTGAACCACAAGTTTCACGAATTACATTTCCAACGCTTCCATCCCCATGGCCTCGGAATCCACCACCTATTGTTCCAGCTAGGATTCGAGACAGTTCATTGAGTGCATATAATACGCCATCTAGAACATCGCCTTCAAGAATGCCAAGTAAGGACAATTATATTAGTAGGAAGGGTCATCCAGAAAGTCACATAACTAAAAAAATTTACACCCCTCTCTCTGGTGATAATTGATGATTGTTTGGGTTAACCACTCTCCTCCCCAAAAATGCCGTAATTTTTCATTTTCCCACAAAAATGGATATCTTTGCCCTCCCCCCCAAAAATGATTTTTTGGCCAAAAATGCCTTAATTTTTCATTTTTCCACCAAAAATCGACAGAAATGAATATTTTTGTCCCCCCTCAAACGATTTTTTGATCAAAAATGTCATTTTTTTTGTCAAAAATACGATTTTTTTTGTAAAAAGGTTTATTTCCGATTTCGAAAATTTGGAAAAATATCCATATTTCAATTAAAAAAATCGCAATTTTCAAATATGATATTACTTAATTTTTCTTTTAACTCCCCCTTGAAAAATTTTTTGTGATATTTTCTCAGACCACTCATCCCCTCCTCTTTGGTTACGTAACTTTCTGAATGATCCCGGAAACAATTTTTGTTTTTTCCATTCCGAGCAGTATAGTGCTACGTTTTAGTAGTGACCATGAGTTGATTTATTTCTTATAGAATTAAACATTTCTAGCTGAATCACGCCTTCAACCTACTCCTTTGATTAACTCTCAAGCACCTTTACCATCAACAATGAGTTCATCTTCATCGACGACTACAACCAGTATAGTACCTAATTCGGTAACCAGTGATGCCAACAATTCAACGCCGTCGACTAGTTCTCAGGCACCCAGCGGAAGAGATCCTTCTGTTGAACCACAGAATGAATGTACTATATGTATGTCGAATGCGGTGAATTCAGTTATATACAGGTAAGAGACACTCTTTGTCTTATTTTTTGAACAAAAATCTAATATTGGTCGAAAAATTGAATTTTTTTGTGAAAATCGAATTTTTTTCGGGACTGGACTTGTATAATAAACGCCATATTTAGATGTGGCCATATGTGCATGTGTTTTGAATGTGCTCGAAGAACCCACCAAGTGAACGGAGAATGCCCAATTTGCCGTCAACCAATAATCGACGTAATTCGTTGCTTCCCTGTATAATTACATGCTACTTTTGTTGTATATAAATGCTATACTGCGTTGCATAAATATACGTACATCCTCAATTTCTTAATGATGAAAGATGTTTTTTCAACCCGAAACTTTTTTTCCAATCGATAGAGCATATCCAAAAACTATAATACCCAAAAAAATAGTGGAAAAATTTCAAAACTTAAAAATTTTATGGCTAAAAAACCATTGGTCGCCCGTAGCATAAATATACGTACACTTAACAAACTACAGCTTTTACCTTTTGTGATCGATGTTTTTATACAAAATTCACTCATCTCATCATTTCTCAGCAAAATGCAACATGGAAAAGAGTTAATTGATATCGAAAAAGTTAAAATTGAAGCATTTCGAGAAACCGTAAAGTCATATGGGTTCATCACCAAAAAATCATTGAGAACTTGAAAAATTGAGGGTGTACGTATATATTAATGCAGTGTATTGTCTTGTCTTATTTTGAGATTTGTTTTGCCTATTTTATCTTAAAATGCTCTAGGCCTTTTTACAACGGACATTTTACACAACGAATGTTATAACAGGATAAATTTTGTATTGTTCAATAAAATGCTTCAATATCTAGATTTTATTGAAATTTAAGCAACTTTTATTGCGATTTGTATTCGTTGTAAAATGTCTACCCGCGATTTTTCCCGCTGTAAAACGTCCTAGAGCCCTTGAAACATAATAATAATTTAAAACATGTAAAATAAACCGAATCAAAGGGGTTTTAGTGTTGTGAATACTAAAAGTAAATATTTGTAAATTTTTCTATATGTTAATTCGGTGGTAACTTAAATTTAAATATTTATTGTTATAAGGATTCCTTTTGTTTCCAACAAATATCGCAATTTATAACATATTTATCTCAAGGTTAAGCTTCTGGTTTTAATTTTAACATGAACAAAAATATTTAAATATGTTCATTTCGATCCAAAAACATTAATCCACCGAATTATTATTTGTTTGCCTTGTTAATACAGAATTCGGAGTTTAATGCTTGTAAAAAATCATATTTTTGGTATTATGAGAATTATATATATATTATGACCAAATAAAAAATACTAAGGCTGCATTTATCTGTTGGCACGCATCAAATTGTCGTTGCCACTCACAAGGAAGTACATTGCTATCTGACAAGGAACCATCCTGAAGTGTGAAATTGATATCGAAACCTAACTAAAATTGTTTTCATATACGACTTCGATCAAAAGTGAAGGAATTTTTTTCGCGTGAAAAACTTGATTTTCCCTATAGCTCCAAAGGGGTCGATTTTTAGTAGAAGTTCAACATAAAAATTCGATATTTTCAATTTTTTAGCGAATTTTTACAAATTTTGATTTGAACTTCTACTAAAAATAACCCCTTTGGAGTTATAGGAAAAATCAAAAATTGCTCACGCGGAAAAAATTCCATCATTTTTGATAGAAAGTCATATATAGTCTTTTTTTCGTCAAAGATTTTTTTCTTTTATAAAATTTTTCCGATTGAATCAGGAATTAAAATAATAATTGTTTATTGAAATGAAAAAAAATTTAAATTCTTTTAAAGAATTTTTTAATCTCTGAATACGAACTACAAACTATATCAGAATTTTTGAATTTCTCTCAAAGAATTTAAAATTTTTTCGTTTCAATAAACAATTCTTCTTTTAATTCCTGATTCAATCAGAAAAATTTTATAGAAGAAAAAAACCTTTGACGAAAAAAAAGACTATATGAACAATTTGCGCTAGGTTACGATTTCGATGTCACACTTCGAATGGTTTCTTAATGAAAATTTATGAAAATGAAACAATCGTTTTAATAGTCGATTTTTTTTGAATTGCACATGGATAGACACGATTTTTGCAAAAGTTATTGTCAACTTGTTTATATCTAAATTTTTATCATCTTCCTCGTGCATAAAGTTGTTTATATAAAAGTGAAGGAAAGATATTTGACTCATAGGTAGGATTGCATAAACGCTACCTTTTTTTGTGGCAAAGGCCACCTTTTTTGTACCATTTTTTAACTAATGCCACCAATTTTTTGTCATTTTTAAATGATAAAAAATCCTTGAAAACCCACCTGTATATATAACAATTGTCACCTTTTTTAAAAAGTCAAAATTTTTGGCACTATAACTTTCGCCACGTTTCATGTTCGCCACGACAACTTTCGCCATGTTCATGTCAATATACATATTTATTGCAAATCAGGCAACTCAATTAGTCTGAAATTAATATGTTTATTGACACGAAAGTGTTGAAAGTTGATAATAGGAACGAATGCATCGCACAAAAAAATTCCGCAGGGATCTACCGCACAGGATTTTCCGGACATTTACACACCCGCACGGATTTTGCGCACAATCATCTTTCGCACATTTTTTTGCATTAATAAAAGTTGCCTGAATTTCAATAAAATCGTGTTTATTGAAACGATTGGCAAAGAATTAAAAAAATGTGAGAAAAAAAATTCAAAAGTGTACGGAAGATCCTTGTGCGGAAAATCAGTGCAGTCATTCCGTGCGGAAGATCCTGTGCAGTCAGTTCCTTAAAAAACTGTGCGGTGCATTCGTTCCTATTGCTCAAAAGTTATCGTGGCGAAAGTTACTTGGCGAAAGATATAGTGCCAAATTTTGGTAATAGGACGGAATGCACCGCAAAAAGTGCAAGCGCACGGACTGGGCGCACAAAGACTGAGCGCACGGACTGAGCACACAAGGACTGAGCGCACGGACTGAGCGCACATTTTTGAAGGAAAATGTGCGCCCAGTCCGTGCGCTCATTCATTGTGCGCTCAGTCCTATAAAAACCGTGCGGTGCATTCCGTCCTATTGCCCAAATTTTTGCTATCATAAAATACTGTAATGAGAAGTTACATGTTTTTTAGAAAAATAAAATCTTTTGCGTTTATTGCGTTGATTTTAAATTTTAACTTGAAAATAATTGTTTTACGCAAAATTTTTCTCGCTTTCAAAAATCTTTCTCAATTTTTTAGATATTCTTTGATGAAAAAATATTTTTTCTAAAAAATGGGAAACAAAACTTCTCAAGGTACGGCTGTAGGACATGCTATGAAACGAGTATGTTGCCGAATTATTCAAACACTTGGTAAAATCATACTCATTTTAGGAAAGCCGCGATTCTACTGGCGGCCATTTGGGACATGAACATGATCGAAGTCAGGGTACTTCTCGAACGGATGAAGTAAAGATAGAAGTATTGAAAAGCGGCGAAAACGATCTACACATAGAAAAAAATGAAGAAGATCATCTTGAAAATTATGTTGAACCTCTTAGCATTTTGAGTGGTCCACATCCTATACATATGTAAAAGTTATATAATTTTATAGGTTTATATTAAAACTATAAATTTTTAGGAAGCCATATTGATGTGTTTTTGTTTCAAAATTGTATATTTATGTATATTTAAATAAAAAATATTACGTTTATGATTTTGTAATTTTGCTTTTTCCTCCATACCAGGGTTGCAGCCAAGCGCATGCATGGCAATATGTCAAACCAAAACTAACTTGTAGATTTTATATTTCACGCGCGGCTAGGCCATTCGTGTATCAAAAAATTATATACGGCTACGGTTTTATCTTACGGCTTAAATACCTAGGTATTTTCAGATTTTCACGAGAAAATCAAATTTCCGTGCGGAAGTCTGATTTCCAGTTAACATATATATGTTATGGGGAAATCTATTTTTTCGGGAAAAACGCTTAGAAGGCTAAGCATAAGCCTAATTTTTTTGCTCACCCTGTAAAATTGCCAAATTTTATGACTTGTTTCGAATCACTGATATTGCCCTTGAGCTGAATTGTGTGCTCATTTCCGAAGAGGCGGTATTGAATAGAGAAAGAAAAGCATTTCAAGAGGATAGGCGTCATTACTGTCACATAAATTCTCTGTCCCGTGCGAATTCGGTGTTTTAGTCACAGCTGGCCAACACTTGTGGTCTTTAAGTGTGAAGTTTTAGGAAATTATTTCGGGTTGAAACCACCGTATTTATGTTTTGCAAAAGCCTTGAAATATTTTGAGATTGTTACAAGTTTGGTAGACTTTATATATTGGCTGGTTTATTTTTATACAGGGTGGGCTAAAAAAAGTGGATTTTTGGGGCCCGAAAATTTATTTCTCTAAAGGTAATTTTATGTTTCTTGGCGTGATTTTAGGTGGGGAATAGATTACGGGCCTTTCAGAATCCTGAAAATGCTTCTCTGAGCATGATTCAGAGAAAAATTGGGTTTTGAAATTGCGAAAAACAAGGAATTTCGCTTCAAAAACCCAATTTTTCCCCTGAATCTGGGTCAGGGAAGCATTTTCCGGGTTCGGGAATGCGCGCAATCGATCCCCCGCATAAAATTACCCCGGTCATTTTTAGAACAATACAGAACAATTCGGGTCCCAAAAAATCCACTTTTTTGGCCTACCATTTATTGGCTCTAGGAACTTCCACAACGGAACTTTCACAACGGGGTTCAAAACGACATACGGAACTTCCACAACGATTTTCACGGGAAAATCGACCGTTGTGGAAGTTCCTAGAGCCCTGTGTTTATGATAGACTCGTCTCACAAGGGACGTTTTAGACATATAAAATCAATTTTTTTCTAATTTTGACAGGAAGTTGTTGGGCATACTTTACTTGTTATAAATATGTTTTTGGTTTGGGTGTCTGAAGCTTCATTGTCGAGATATTGGCACGAAAACTGTATACAAGTACAACTTGATTCAATTTGAACATCTTAAAATAACCCTTAGATGATTTTTCCCAGAGTTTGGACATACTTTTTTGAAATCAGGATAAAATTCTGAGTCGATTTAACATAAAAAGAAAAAAAATTTTAGGACGAATAAAAAGTTAGCACACACACAATTTTTGAAAATTCATTTTTATTTTTGCTATATGACTTTATTACGACAGGATGTATATGATTGAAGACCAGAATGGAAAAAGACGCTTGCGTACGAACTTTACTGAATATCAAAGTTCATTTTTGGAAGAGGCCTTCCGAAAGTCGCATTACCCCGATCCAAATACGAAAAAGGCAATGTCAATAACTCTAGGTATTCCAGAAGATAGATTGACGGTATGTAAATTTGTAATTTAGGAGGGAGGGTAAATTGGAGCCCGTTTTCAGAAAAAAAATTTTTTTGAAAATGTTTGTAAAAAATACATTCCCAGGGGTAATTTTATGCGAGAAATCGATTCCGTGCATTCCCGAAGCTTGAAAATGCTTCCCTGACCCACCAAGGTGACGGCTTAGCGGGAGTCGACTGTGTGCATTTTAAGGTATGGTGTAATGCCGAGCTTTCTAGAGAACCGTTACTTCGGACCTTGTGTCCCCTATAAGCTGGGTTGAAAGAACTCGCAACAGTTCTGGCCATCCTAAGATATTACTACTAGGCAAAATCTTTTGGCCTCAAGTGGGGTTTGAACCATACATGAACAAGGAGGGGGAACAGCTACCTCGGGGCTATATGTTGTCGCCCAAAAAAAAGGTCGCCATCTAATTTTTTGGCTCGGCTATATAGCTTTGAGACTTGGAACTCCGAGGTTATATGAATCTTAATTTTTGGCTCGATGCTAGCTACATGAGGGGGGACAGTCCCCCCATTGATAATGTACGATGGTGACAAAAAATTACAGTTTTTACCCTTGGGGTAAAAAGTAATACATATTACTTTGTTCAAAAAGTTTTACAAATTGACTGATTTTTTGCACTCAGGGGTTTTTCGATCTGAAGAAATCGAATTGAAAGAATTTTTTGATTTTGAGGAGAAGAAAGATCTGAATATGGAAAGCTCTCGGAAGGAGAAGGGGTGAGTGTGGAATGCGCTTGGAGGGAAGAATTTCACATTCACCTCTTCTCTATTACGAGCGCGTTAGTGCTCTGCTTCCCGGTACTTTACTAATAAATGTGGCATAGCTTAATTTGTCACGACAGGACCGTTTTGTCACGACTTATTTGACACGACGTATTTGACACGAACGCATTTGCCACGAAAGTCCACTTGTTTCAAAAACGACCAAAAATATTTTTCATGTAGGTAGCCCCCCTGTTTGAAATAAATTTCTTTTTGAAAAAATTTTCTGATCCCCTACAAAATTTTTCTTGAAAAGAAAATCGTGTAAAATGCGTCGTGTCAAAGTTGGCTATGCCATAATTAATAAAAGGTTTATTCTGACTAAATATTTCCAACAATTGGCATTAAAATTGAGTTCGACTCCCAATCTTTCAATAATTCTTGGCAAGTCTTATCAATTGTTGGTGTAGTAAATTCAACAAAATCTTCATCTTTAGCAAGTTCAAACAAATCTGGTGGATTGTTTTCATGATTTGGTGAGTTTACTGGCTCTTGGTTTTCTTGATAATTTGAATTGCTTACATTTTGACATTTCTTTAAACAGTAATCATGGCAGTAATTTCGATGCTCTATCCAATATGCTTTCTAAATATTATGCTTTATATAGTCGTTTCCTACAACTTGGATAATAAATTTGTAGTTTGATAGTAAGAGAATCAATTTGGTTTTTTTGGCGTTGGCCGATTCCCTTCCTCCCCCTCCAGCCACACCTTGCCCACCAGAAACCCTTTACCTCATTGAGCAAGACGTTGTTCAGATGCTGTACCCTAGACAAAGCTTTCAATATTTCTAATTTTTCTTTATCAAGTCTTGTAATTGTCTATAAATTTAAATAAAAATTGTTTAAAAATTATTTATTATCTACCTCTTGAAGTTCTTTAATAATAATCTCCTTTTTACGACGATATTTTTCAGCGGCTAAGCGATTTCGATTTCGCCTTTCTTCTGCTTTCATGTTTCTAAAACAAAATTTTTTAATTTTTTAAAGAAACTGGATAAAAAGAAAAAAGGACTCGAAGACTCCGGTCGTGATTTTAGAATTTATTCGTTTCGATTAGGTTCGAAGAAGTTTTTAAAATTTTTAGGCGCTATTTATACTTCCATCGTGTCGCGACACGATGGAAGTATAAATGACGCCCTAGGGTTTACCTCCCCATCTCTCCCGCTATACGTCGTCTCATAGAGTTATAAAAAAGTATTCTATGTCTTTTTTATGAAAACTTTAGCATCTTTGTAAAAATTGGAATTTTTTCGATAAATTTGAATTTTGTTGTGTATTGACATTACTTGGGAAACGTTTAACAACATTAAAATCCTTCAGTTTAGCTCAAAACGCGCGATTTTATTGATCAAAGTTGTCCAGAATTTTATGCCCTACAAGATAGGATACTTAAAAAAAATCTATTTTCGTTTCCTAGTCTTTTAACCAACTTTGAGCCCACAGGTTCGATTCCCGATGGGTCTAAAGCTTAATTTTAGCGATTCAGAAAATTATGTAAAAACAAACACACATAGCCTGTTTCCTCAGGCCCATTTTAAAATGATCAAAGCAGACATATATTTATAGCTAAAATCCGTTTCCTTTTGTAAACAAAGATCTTTCTTTAGGCGGAGCTTTTAAGATAAGATTAAGTTGACACGAGTTCATTCTTTAAACTTATTGGTAATACAAGATTACTTCTTTTTACCTCTATTTAATGTGCATTATCATTCTGGAAAAAATCCACTCTTGTTTTTCGTAAATAAAGACAAAAGTAATTTAGGATTACGCTTCTCAATGTAACAATGAATGTTTGAGAAAAGAATGATTCATCGGCTTTGACACAAAGAGATGGACAGTTGTTTTGTTAGCAATTGACCTAACTATATAGGAGTGCTATCAGACTTTTCAATTTTTAATCATTTTACGTAAAAAATAATTGTTTTCAGGCCGAGTACTTTCAAACCCACTAAGCCTCTTGTCAAGATCCGCATTTCCTTGTTGAACATTCCTTGTCAGTTGAAATTCGGGTCGAATCCGATAGTTCGAGTAAATCGACCAAAGTTTTCGGATTACCTTTTAACTTTTTTCTATCAAAATGAAAAAAAAACAAAGAAATCCAGTGTTCTGGAATGCGCACAATCGATTCCCCGCTTAAAATTGCTCCTAAAAGGGCCAATTTAGAAAAAATTCTGGGACCCAAAAATCACAAAAGTGCATTTTTGGGACCACCCTTTATTAAGCATTATTTTCAAATAATTTGTTTATTAAATTAGTTAAAATTTAATGGAGCTAAAAATCTCTTAAGGTGCTCATACCCCGTTGGCGTGCGCAAAAAACACTGTAAGCGACAAATAAGCCGTTGGCGCGCCAGTGCAAAAAACACTGTAAGCCGTTGGCGCGCCAACGACTTTTATCGTTCGCCAACGCAGTTTTTGCACAAAAAATATAGTTTTCTTGCAAGATTTTGTGAAATTTTTCATTTTTAGACAATTTCTGAAGATTTTTGCACAAAATCTGACATTTTTCTGGCGCACCAACGGCATTTTCTTGTGTGCCAACGCCTTTTTTCCACGTGCCAACGATTTTTCTTGCGCAAATGTTCATTTTTATATGAAATTTTGGTATTTTTTCCATTTTTGAGCTTGTTTTCGACTCTTTGTAAAAAATCTTCCTTATTCATCGGATTTTTGACTCTCTTTTACTTTTGTTTAAGTCAATTTTTTCTTTTCCTAGCTTATGAAGAAAACTATCGGTTGAAAAGTACCGCGAAGAGATGGAAAACTTTAAACATGAATACAACTATTGTTTTTAAATTAAAGGGGATAAGAATTAGGGACTAATCTCTGAAAAATTTTGTTTGCCAAAACAGCCTATATAGGCCTAAAATCATGCGAACAATCGATTGCGCGCATTCCCAAAGCGTGAAAATGCTTCCTTGACCCTGATTCAGGGAAATAGATGTATGATTGAAGCGAAAATCGAAAAATGTTCACATTTTCAGAGTTTTCTTCATAAGCTAGAAAAAGAATCAAAATTGACTTAAACAAAAGTAAAAGAGAGTCAAAAATCCGATGAATAAGGAAGATTTTTTACAAAGATTCGAAAACAAGCTCAAAAATGGAAAAAAACCAAAATTTCATATGAAAATGAACATTTGCGCAAGAAAAATCGTTGGCGCAAAAAATCGTTGGCACACGGGAAAAGGCGTTGGCGCGTGTGAAAAAGCCGATGACACACGAGAAAATGCCGTTGGCGCGTCAGAAAAATGTTGAATTTTGTGCAAAAATCTTCAGAAATTGTCTAAAAATGAAAAATTTCACAAAATCTTGCAAGAAAACTATATTTTTTGTGTAAAAACTGCGTTGGCGCTTGACAAAAATCGTTGGCGCACGATAAAAGTCGTTGGCGCGCGCCAACGCCGGTGTGTGCCAACGGCTTACAGTGTTTTTTGCACTGGCGCGCCAACGGCTTATTTGTCGCTTACAGTGTTTTTTGCGCGTGCCAACGGCACCCTTATTAAATGAGCACCCTTATTAAATTAGTTAAAATTTAATAGAGTTATTTGCAAAAGATACATTCATAGGCGTAACAATTTGAATAGATTTGTTATGTTTGAGCACTTTAAAAATTGGGAAAATTTTTAGAAAATATTCTTTCAACTCTTGATGTTTTGTCAAGTAAATAAAAATCCCAATACATGAATTTATGCCAGAAAATATACCAATAGTTAGAGATGTATAGCCTAATAGAATTGGATTTGAACTAGTAGCCTAAAAGTAGAGCTTGAAAATGTGTTATAACACCATAACTCCATAGCCTGGTGTTATTTTCAATTGCGGGTGTGGACGCTACTGTAGTTCGTTTTTTTAATGTAATTTTTTTAAATTCGAATATGGCTTTTTTGCAACAAAAAAATCATTTTTCGCAAAAATGACTAAAAATGGCATTTTTGACCAAAAAATCGCGAAAATACCATTTGATGATTTTTGGTAAAAATTGTTTTTTTTCTAAAAAATTGGAGGAGGGACCGCCCATTTGGCAAAAAATTCCCTATAATATGTAGATGAACGATAACTTACTATAACAATTAATCCTAGAAACATCGGTAAAAACCAAAATATTACGTACGACAATAAAATTAAAGAAATTGAAGCAAAAACTTTTCGTTGACGATGAAGTGATAAAGCAACATTTCTATCACCAGATTTAGATTTTCTTATAAGTAAAATTACAGTTATAATATATATTGCTAAACGAGTATAGTTTTATATACATTTAATCACGGCGGACGAATTTGTAAAAAAAAGTTACAGACGAACAAAACGTCATAGCCGATTGGATCGGATCGTCACCTATTCATCTCGAACGAGGAGGGTCTGATCGTAAATTTATTGTTTGTCGAATCAAAAAATTGTTAAAGCAAATCCCCTGACGTTTTGTCTTTTTTTGCAAAGTCGTCAGTAGTGTAATACAAATAATTCTAATCATACCAAAAATCGAAACGGATATAATAATGCTAAACATGGCATATGCTATAAGAAACGCTTGTGTCACAGACGCTCCAATTGAACAAGTTTCAGTAGGGGTATTATCAAGATTATATGTGGCAAACCAAACATAGAAACTACCACAAGATAATGAAGCAATCATTGAGATGTAAAATCGGTTCTAAATTATATATAAATTTTTTTAAGCAAGCATTTTTCTGAAAAATTGTATTATAAAAATATGGCACTATAACTTTCGCCACGAATCTCGCCACGCTAACTTTCGCGTCAATAAACATTTAATTTCAGACTAATTGAGTTGCTTGATTTGCAATAAATATGTATATTGACACGAACGTAGTGAAAGTTATGTGACGAAAGTTACGAGGCGAAGTTATAGTTTTTTGGCAACGTGGCGAAAGTTATAGAACCAAAAATATGAATTTTTCAAGAAAAATCAATTTACTATTTTTAAGAAAAATTGCGATTTTTTCATTTTTAATTTGCGGCTTTTTTGACGTCGCGCGACGATCAAGTAGTAGAGGAAGCTCTTTTCAAAATTTCCATATGGTTGCTGCCTTATATGAAATAGACCATACCTTCGATGTTGCTTGATAGTAATGCAGTGGTTTTCTAACCGCAAAAAATCTATCGAACGCCATCGACAACATTGTTACTTGTCCACTAATAACACCAAAAATTCCTGACAATGATACGCCTATGCAAGTAAGACGGTTAAATGATTTTACTTCGGTCAGTCCATAGTAGATAGTATGACTATTGGCGCACAATACACCTACCCCTTCACAAAGCTCGTTAAAAGCTAACAAACCCATCAAACAATTACAAATAGAAGATCGAAATTTTTTAAAGCGTAGAGCAATATATAGGATTATACCATTCCCTATGACAGCTGTAAGGCCAATAATGAGTGAAACAACTATGACTGGGATACTTCCACCTAGTGTGTCGAAAGCCATTGAAATTTGAAAAACGTTTTTATAAATCACTTTTCTAATAATTTAATATCAAACTCACAAAATCTCTCTAAGCTAACCCCTGTATTTTCGGGGGTTAACCCTCAAGCCTGATCAAACGGAATAATCCCTGTTTTTCGGGAGTTAACCTCCGAAATTGTTTTTCGGGGCTTAACGCCCCGTAATTTCAGGGATTAACCACCGAAAAAACAGGGATTATTCCGTTTGATCAGCTTTAAGGGTTAACCCCCCGAAAATATAGGGGTTAGCTTAGAGAGATTTTGTGAGTGTAGGTAACGAATTAAGTCTTGACGGTTTTTTATTTCATGCTTTCATTTTATTTTTCTCGATTCTTAGAAAGAATTTTTCGACGCGGTTTTTCAGTACATATAATTTGAGTATGGAGACCCCGAAATTCCCTACCCCTAAATAAAGGGATATAAAATTAGTTTAAAAAATAGTTAAAATCAAAAATTTCCATATTTTTGAAAATTCATTAAGGCGAAAACCTGAAGTCAGCAAATTTTGAAATTCTCATAAAAAGGTTCTCTATACTCGAATTATATGTACTGAAAAAGCCACATCTAAAAACTCTTTCTAGATGCCGAGCAAAATAAAATGAGACCATAAAATAAAAAACCGTCAAGATTTAATTCGCTACCTAATAATATAAGTTATATATTTTAATATTTGATCGAGATGCTTAATCTTGAGCGCATAAGTTTTCCCAGGAAACTAAAGCTCCAATCTCAAAAAGTTGCAAAAATCCAATTTTCTCATAACATTTAAAAGATTAAATTTCCTTCCTCGAGAAAAATTAGTCTAGTTTCTCAGATTTTGCAAGAACTTTTTACAGAACTAATGACTTTGAACCAAGAACTATTTACAGCAATTCAGATTCCATAAATCAGGCTTTAGGAACAAAAAATCATCAAATATCAAGAGCAAGAGAACAATTTGCAAACGTAATTTATAGATGGCTCTATTTTGGGAAAAGATTAATTTAAGGTAAACTAAAAAGGCAGTTTAAAAATTATGCTTGATTTTATTCAACATCCTCTTCAGAATCCTGAATTTCTTCATCTTCAGGTTCGACAAAGCGCTCATCTCCTTCTTCGTCATAATCTGGTTCAGGACAGCATGCTAGTAAATTACAAAATATGGAAATGGATTTGGTAGACAAAATATTGATTTCTATTTTACAACAAAATAAAAAATGAATTTTGAATTTTGAACGCATGATTGAACCCGCTCTATGTGAGTAAAGGCTGAGCGAGTTTGCCACTGTCATGGAAAAGCCCCCAAAATCCCATGATATGGTACTCACACATGCACAAGGTCTTACGTCAAAAATTTCAATACTACATATTTTTAGAAGAACTATGTAATATTAGCCGTCACTTCGCCAACGACATTTTTTGCCGGATACTACTACATGTCTTACGTAAACCTAAGCTTGTGCATGTGTGATGGTTTTACAAAAATATTCAAAAAAAATTTTTTTTCGAGATCCTGCCATGATTGTTACCCCCTTTAAATGTTTAGATGGCTATACAAGATCTAATGCATCTATATACTGCTACTATGGCTCTAGTCTTAATTATTCAATGTATGGAATGTCGGCGGTAGATTCTTGTGTTTCTTTGTCATTTATACAATATCTAAAACAAGATCCCGATAGTTATGAAAAAGAAATGATTTTTGAAAATAATGTTAATAATATATTTTTTGTTGCCTTAGTTATGGTAACTTAGTTTCTAAAAAGCTGTGGGTTTTTATCTTCACCTACTTTCCCTGGCAATTTAACTTTTACCACGGAAATTTTGCTACCTTAGGACTTTTATCCCATGGGATACTGCCCCATGAACTTTTGTCCCGGTGATTTTTGCCCCGGGGTTTTTAACCCGAGGGCATTTTCCCCCTAGGACGTCTGACCCTAGGACATTTGTCCCGTCATTTTTGCCCCTAAGAAATTTGCCTACTGGGACTTTTGCGTCCGGGACTTTTGTACCCTGAGGCATTTGTCTTCTGGGACTTTTGCCCCCGGATTATTAACCCTAGGACATTTGCTCTCCTAGGATTTTCCCCTAGAATATTTACCCCCTGGGAATTTGCTTCAAATATTTATCCCGGGAACTTTTGCTCCTCTAGGACATTTTCCCCTAGAACTTTTGCCCCCCCCCCTCTCCCCTAGGGTATTGTCCCTGAGACCTTTACCCCTTTGCAGGGGCGTAGCTAGGTTCTGATTTCAGTAGGGTCCACTCCCCCCCCAGCTACGCCACTGCCATTTCGTTTTCCATGGAGTGTGCGAGTCCGATTCATTTTTTAACTTTAACCCTTTTTTAATTTCCAATCTGAAAGTTCGAGTCAAATCGACCAGGGTTTTCGGATTACCTTTTAACGTTTTTCTATCATAATGAAAAAAAACAAAAAAAACCCAGAGTTCGGGAAAGCGTGCAATCGATTCTCCGCTTAAAATTGCCCCTAAAAGAGTCAATTTAGAAAAAATTCCGGGACCCAAAAATCACAAAAGTGTATTTTTTGGGCCACCTTTTATTAGACATTATTTTCAAATAATTTGTTTATTAAATTAGTTAAAATTTAATAGAGTTATTTGCAAAAGATACATTCATAGGCGTAACAATTTGAATAGATTTGTAATGTTTGAGTACTTTAAAAATTGGGAAAATTTTTAGAAAATATTCTTTCAACTCTTGATGTTTTATCAGGTAAATAAAAATCCCAATACATGAATTTATGCCAGAAAATATACCAATAATTAGAGACGTATAGCCTAGTAGAATTGGATTTGAACTAGTAGCCTAAAAGCAGAGCTCGAAAATGGGTTATAACACCATAACTCCATAACCTGGTGTTATTTCCAGCTACGGGTGTGGGCGCTACTATAGTTCGTTTTTTAATGTAATTTTTAAAAATTCGAATATGGCTTTTTTGCAACAAAAAAATCATTTTTGCAAAAATGACTAAAAATGGCATTTTTGACCAAAAAAATCGCGAAAATACCAGTTTTTGACGATTTTTGGTAAAAATTTTTTTCTAAAAAATTGGAGATAATACGTAGATGAACGCTAACTTACTATAATAATCATTCCTAGAAGCATCGGTAAAAACCAAAATATTGCGTACGACAATAAAATTAAAGAAATTGAAGCAAAAACTTTTCGTTGACGATGAAGTGATAAAGCAACATTTCTATCAACAGATTTAGATTTTCTTATAAGTAAAATTACAGTTCTAATATATATTGCTAAACGAGTATAGTCTTATATACGTTTAATCACGGCGGACGAATTTGTAAAAAAAGTTACGGACGAACAAAACGTCATGGCCGAGTGGATCGGATCGTCACCTATTCATCTTGAACGAGGAGGGTTCGATCGTAAATTTGTTGTTTGTCGAATCAAAAAAGCTGTTAAAGCAAACCCCTGATGTTTTGTCTTTTTTTGCAAAGTTGTCAGCCGTTAATACAAATAATTCTAATCATACCAAAAATCGAAACGGATATAATAAGGCTAAACATGGCATATGCAATAAGAAACGCTTGTGTCACAGACGCTCCAGTTGAACAAGTTTCAGTAGGGGTATTATCAAGATTATATGTGGCAAACCAAACATAGAAACTACCACAAGATAATGAAAAAATCATTGAGATATAAAATCGGTTCTAAATCATATATAAAATGCTAATTTTTTTAAATAAGCATTTTCTGAAAAATTGTATTATAAAAATATGAATTGTTCAAAAAATCAATTTACTATTTTTAAGAAGAATTGCGATTTTTTAATTTGCGACTTTTTTTGACGTCGCGTGGCGATCAA
Organism: Acrobeloides nanus; assembly: GCA_900406225.1. NCBI lineage: Eukaryota > Metazoa > Nematoda > Chromadorea > Rhabditida > Cephalobidae > Acrobeloides > Acrobeloides nanus. The sequence goes on along the minus strand of OZJO01000457.1, from coordinate 38,011 downwards.
GTCGTGGGGGGGGGGGTATTTTCAAAATTTTCATATAGCTGCTGCCTTATATGAAATAGACCATACCTTCGATGTTGCTTGATAATAAAGCAGTGGTTTTCTAACCGCAAAAAATCTATCGAACGCCATCGACAACATTGTTACTTGCCCACTAATAACACCAAAAATTCCTGGCGATGAAACGCCTATGCAAGTAAGACGGTTAAATGATTTTACTTCAGTCAGTTCATAGTAGATAGTATAACTATAGGCGCACAATACACCTATCCCTTCACAAAGCTCACTAAAAGCTAACAAACCCATCAAACAATTACAAATAGAAGACCGAAATTTTTTAAAGCGTAGAACAATATATATGATTATACTATTCCCTATGACAGCTGTAAGGCCAATAATGAGAGAAACAGTTATAACTGGGATACTTCCATCTGGTGTATCGAAAGCCATTGAAATTTGCAAAAAGTTTCTATAGATTACTTTATTAATAATTTAATATTAGGTAGCGAATTAAGTCTTAACAGTTTTTTATTTCATTCTTTCATTTTATTTTTCTCGGCTCTTAGAAAGAGTTTTTCGATGCGGTTTTTTCAATATATACAATTCGAGTATGGAGATTCCGAAATTCCCTACCCCTAAATAAAGGGATATAAAATTTGTTCAAAAAATAGTCAAAATCAAAAATTTCCATATTTCTGAAAATTCATTAAGGCGAAAACCTGAAGTCAGCAAATTTTGAAATTCTTATAAAAAGTTTCTCCATACTCGAATTATATGTACTGAAAAAACCACATCGAAAAACGCTTTCTAGAATCCGAGAAAAATAAAATAAAATCATAAAATAAAAAACCGTCAAGATTTATTAATATAAGTTATAGTTCCTAGGTCAACGCGCCTACGGCGCTATTTTTTTTTGAAAAAATGTAAAATATGTTCCTAGACCGTGAAAACAGTCAAAAATGAAAAATTCCATTGGATTCGTGTTTCCAATACCCAAAAACCCCTGAGTACAAAAAATCAGACGATTTGGAGCACTTTTTGAGAAATCGATTTTTGAACCCCGGCGAGGAGGGGGGGTCCAGTACATCCCTTAGATGAGTTTTTCCAATATCAGGACCTACTTTTTTGGACTATTCTAAACGGTTTAACCAAGGTCCCGTAAAAAATAGGGCAGGAAAAAAGTTAATCCTCAGATACACACACGCACATTTCCCCTTAAAGAGTATAGTTCGTATAAGAAATTAAGTGTAATTTGCTGTACTTTTATTCGTTTGGTATGACGTATGTTTATGTCAACGTTTCAGCGAATCTAAATCCCTATACTTAAAACGAGAAAGCGTTTGAGTGAGTGTTTGCGTCACCGATCTCTGAAATCTTAAAGGAGGAGTTCAAACGATAGCTAGGTAGAAATTTTTTTTAAATTTAAAAAAATGACATTTCTTGGGTAAATTTTATGCGAAAAATCGATTGGAATAGGTTTCGAAGCGTGAAAATGCTTCCTTGACCCTGATTCAGGGAATGGAGGTCGTGTATTGAAGCGAAAATCGAAAAATTTGGATTTTTAAACAAAAAAGATTCCTGCGAGGTAAGTTTATGCATAGAGTTGGCTTAACTCTATCAACCGAAGATTTAGATGATGGTATAGCTGATGTTATTGATGATCCACTAGAAGAATTGTTGGACTTTCTTGCTAATCCTTTTGAAAGAGGCGAGGAAGATGCAGATGAATAATTATGATGCAGATGAATAATTATGATTATCTGTTCAATTTTGCCTCAATAATAAATGACTGTCTTTAAGGTCTGTTCAATACATTGAATTCTTCCCTGAATCAAGGTCAAGAAAACGTATTCATGATCCAGAATTATTCGCAATCGATTCCTCGCATAAAAATTACCTCAAAAGGGTCTTTTTTGTTTAAAAATCCAAATTTTTCAATTTTTGCTTCAATAAACGACATCCATTCCCTGAATCAGGGTCAAGGAAGCATTTTCATGCTTATAACCTATTCCAATCGATTTTTCGCATAAAATGTTTTTAACGATAACTTGCTAAACAAACAACTTCACGAAATTTTCTATTGTTAATCATTTTTTTGTTGAAAATCCATATCATTCATGTTTTTGAAATCAAATAATTTGTCTACAGTGGCTTTTATGCAAACGGAAGCTCCAACATCAGCCGCTCCAAAGAGTGGGATTGATTATGGCTTTGCGTATATGTTGTTCTTATTACTTCTCGCTGTGATTATTTTTTGTCAACCCTTTTGGTTATTAATTTTAAAATTTATATATATCAAAAATAAGGCAGGACTTACTGCATAAAAAAACCTTCAGCGCGGGTGCGGCGAGCTTTTTTTTAGTCACCTCTTTTTTACTCACATATGGCCAAAAGTACCGCATCCGCTCTGAACCGTCCATCCCTTATACACCTATGATTTGTATTCTCGCCAGAGCCGGTTTTCTTTTCAATATACAGATTTTTTGAATTTCTGAAAATTGATTTTTCCCTTCCGACTTATTTTACACCGCTACCCCCTAACAATTTTTCCTGCCTACGGCACTGGTACATAGCTCTCTAGGTACTAGAGCTTTTGGCAACGCCACTTTTTTTTAAAACGAGCTTTTGGCAACGATTTGCTCGTTGCCAAAAACTATAGTACCGCGTTGCCAAAAGCTCTAGTACCGCTCCCTAGACCAATGCGCTCGGATGCCTCTCGGAAAGCTTCTAGGGGCGCTCGGAAACGAGGCCGAAAGTCGAGCGCTGCAGGCGCTCACTCGAAGCGCGAGACCGAGCGCCAAAGGCACTCAGTATTTGCATATTTTGGCCCCTAGGTTTTATACTCTTCCAGTAAAGGTATACAGTGAAGTCAAAATTGAAAAATTCTTTCGGGTTCGTGTTCCCCATACGCAAAAGCCCCCGAGTACAAAAAATTAGTCAATTTGACGTACTTTTCGAAAAATTGATTTTTGGACCCTGGCAGAGGCGGAGGGGTCCCGTATACCCCTTAGAATATTTCTTCAAGAGCCGGGACCTTCGAATTCGTGTTCCCCATAGTTGAAAACCCCCGAGTACAAAAAATCAGCTAGTTTGGAATATTAAAAAAAAAATCAATTTTTGGCCCCTTACTTTTTTGAACTCAGGACAAAATTTTAGGCATACACTGCTCGACATAAGTATAGGTTCACCCTAAATTTTGTTAGTTTTGGGTATCTTACATAGATAAATTAATCGAAATTGAGTCCAATCGATAAGGGATGATCGAAAATATATTTTTAATAAAAAAATCGAATTATAAATTGAGATGTTAAATTTTTTATCTCGAAACTCACATATTCAGGGCATTGTTACAAGGTCTATTTTAAGTATATGATCAAAAATCTTAGTTTTCCAACAACTAATTATACTCTTTAAAGGGGAAATGTGCGTCTGTCTGTCTGTCTATCTGTCAGTCCGTGAAGACTAACTTTTTTTCTGCCCTATTTTTTTTACGGGACCTTGGTTAAACCGTTTAGAATAGTCCAAAAAGCCCAAAAAAGTAGGTCCCGACTCTGGGAAAACTCATCTAAGGGGTCTACTGGACCCCCCNGGTTAAACCGTTTAGAATAGTCCAAAAAGCCCAAAAAAGTAGGTCCCGACTCTGGGAAAACTCATCTAAGGGGTCTACTGGACCCCCCCCCCCGGGATCCAGGGTCGAAAAATCGATTTTTCAAAAAGTGCTCCAAATCGTCTAATTTTTTGCACTCGGGGTTTTCGGCTATGGGGAACACGAATAAGAAGATTCCAGATGTTGAAAAAATAATCTAAGGGGTCTAAAGGAACCACCCACCCCATCCCCTCCCTACGGGGAGGGGGACAAAAATCAATTTTTCAAAAAGTGCTCCACATTGGTTGATTTTTTGTACTCGGGGGTTTTCGGCTATGGGGAATACGAAACCGAAAGAATTTTTGAATGTTGACCTCAATGGTACCCATAGCGATGGAATGGGTAAAAAAGTTCGAAAAGCGAGGCCGAACACCGCAGGAAATCATTCGGAAAGCGAGGCCGAAGGCCGATTTTCGCTTCAATACACCGCTCATTCCCTGAAAATCAAGATCAAGGAAGCGTTTTCATGCTTCTGGAATGCGCAGAATCGATTTCTCGCATAAAATTACCCCTATGAACGTATTTTTTACAAAAATTTTCAAAAAAAAATTTTCGGAAAACGGGTTCCGATTTTCAACCCCCTTTAAAAAGTGTATAAAAAAGGTCAGAACAAGCAAAAAAATGGGTTTTTTTGAAGAAATTATGTCTTTTTGGAATCGTGTTTTTCAGATAAAATTTACCCCTAGGGAGTGTTTTTGGTTGATGAAATAACCATTTTCTTACAGGTGTACGGTTTTTACTATGAAAATTGATGGACGGATCCCTATATGTTTCAGAGGCTATTTTCTCATAAAAAAATCCGTTTTTAACGCGGATTTTTTCAGAATATATTTTTTAATACTGAAAAATTCATTTAAAAACGTTTTGGAGTTGAAAAAAGTTCGAGAAATATGATTTCTGAAAATCGATGGAGGTCCCTAGGTATAGAGCTTCGGACAAGGGGGTAGGACTAAAACGGATCTGGGTGCGGGTGCGGCAGAGACTAAAACGGTTTGCAGCCTTAAAAATGTGTCGCACCCGTTTTAGCCTCTGCCGCACCCAGATCAGTTTTAGTCCTACTCCGGACAAGGTTTTGAATTTTTTGCTTCTCGAATTTTGAATCAAAATGACGTTTAAAAACTTTCCCATGGTTAATCTCACTTTATAAATTCAACTTGGAGCGCGCTCGAACCGTTTAGCACTACTCCTAGGTTCGAATTTTCGAGATATCGACTCTTAAAAACTTTTTTTGCATAACTTTTTTTATTTTCAACGGCCGTGAAAAGTGAAAAATTTTCTTAATGGCCAACCCTTTTGTTTTTGAAGACATAAAATTTTCTTTAATTGAGTTTACATGCCCGATGGTGAACTCTATAGAAAAGTCACAAATCAAAGTCCTCAATAGTGTGCATAAATTTTATGATCTAGACGGTCTTTGTTTGAAAATACATAAAAGAGCATTGGAGATAATCTGAGCTTAAAAAGCTATAAAAGACAAACTGACCGAATTTATGCTCTATTAGTATTGGTAAGACTGACTAATATACAATAAATTCTGACCGTTACTTTTTGAGTATATATTGCTAGGAAAAACCGTTTCAAGCTATAAGTTAGAAAGAGCTTTTGTTAGAAAAAGGTTTTATGTTGACGATTTCTTTGATCAACTTATTTTTCTCAATCAACTTTTTGATATTTTTGGTACACGGTGCCTTCATCAACTTTTGGGATAGTGATGATAGTGACGCAAGTGATGAACGTGGCATAAGTGATGATAAAACTTGTGAGCCTAATCCAAAAGGCAAATCATGTGGCGTGAATACCATTTGTTATTGCAAATATGGCTACTATGGTAAAATTTATAGAATTAAAAAAACTTAAATATTTAGAGAGATTCAACAAAGTGGCATTTTTGTGTTTTTACACAAATTTGACCGAAAATTTTTCTAAAAATGACTCCTATAGGTGTAATCAGCGTCGTAATTATGGGGGGGGGACCTGTGGAACCTTCCCCCCAAACCTGAAAAAAATGTTTATTTTTCGGGGAAGAAAAATGAAAATTTTTTGAAAAACTTTCATCCCCCCCCCCAAATTTGGACCAAAATTACGACGCTGGGGTATAATTTTGTGGCTTGTCAACAACTGCCCCAAAGGGAAAGTGCCCCCTCCAGACAACTACCCCAATGGGAAAGTGTCCCTTTCAGACAACTGCCCTATTTGAACAACTGCCCCCGTAGGACAACTGCCCCAGTGAGATAACTGTCCCAATAGGACAACTGCCCCCTAAAGCGAGGTCCAAGGGGATTATTTCCACTATATTTGCTCCATTTGGCCAATGTTCCAGCGGATAACTGCTCCCATAGAACAACTGCCCCAGTGAGACAACTGTTCCAACAGCAAATGCCCCATTAAGGGGCAGTTGTCTTATGGGGGCAGTCGATTTGGGGGCAGTTGTCCTATTGGGGCAGTTGTCTCACTGGGGCAGTTTACCTCGGGGCAGTTGTCCAAATGGGGCAGTTGGCTGAAGGGGGCAGTTGTCCTACGGGGGCACTTTCCCTTTGGGGCAGTTGTTGATAAGCCTAATTTTGTGCATGGAATCGATTGCGCGTATTCCCGATTAATAAAAACGCTTATTTGACTCTGATTTAAGAAAAAAGTTGGATTTTTGAAGCGAAAAATTATCATTTTTGTTTTAAAACCCTAATTTCCCCTCTGAATCAGGGTCAAGAAAGCAATTTCAGAGTTTAGTCATGCGCGCAATCGATTCTCCCGCAGTAGCGTATCTAGGATCAAATTTCGGGGGGTGCGAGAGTGGAATCTAATTTTAAGTCCAGAAATTTTGTAAAAACATAAGGGGGACCATTAAGAAAATTTTTTCATTTTTCGAATTTCGGGGGGTGCGGCTGCCCCCTCGCATCTCCCTGGAACGCTACTGTTCCCCCGCATAAAATTACCCCTATACGAGTCATTTTTAGAAAAAATTTTGGTTCCCAATTCGTGTAAAAACTCATGTAAAAATCAAAAAGTGCCACTTTTTTTAATCACCCTGTATTATTATAAAAAATATTCGTCCTTCTATGGTGTAGTGGCTAGAGTATCACTTTGCACTCAGTTAATCGAGGTTTCAATTCCGAGACAATCAAAATGTTATTTGTTTGATTCAAAAGTTTGTTAGATAATCCCCTTCCCTCCATAAAACTGGTCGTATAATTTTGAATTGCGTTCTTTTCCTTGGAACACTTTTACTGAGCTAGATGATTACCCCGAAGGAATTGTGATCGTTGGCTCAGTGGATAGACATCAAGAAAAAAATGAAAGGCAAAAATTTAATGTCCACTTTATGAGTTGTTTCCTTTATACATCGGAAAAATTTTTTTGAACCGGATAAGATTAATTCTTTCATCCTAGTCAAATCGTAAAGTGAGACACTTGCCACTACACAATGGGAAAGAACTTTTTGGAAATGCTCTATAGTTTTTTTCAAGGTGATCCAAAAACTGGTTGTTATCCATACGATATATGTGATGACGACGAAACTTGTCCCAAATACTCACACTGTAGCAAATCTTATGGAAAATGCGTGTGCAATACTGGCTATACCGGTAAAGTTTTACTAAATTTGCATATTTTCTTTTTTGCAGGCAATCCATATAAAGGTGGATGCGTTCCTATTAATAAATGTGAAGATAAATGTGTAAAAAATGCAGAATGTGTACATACGTGTAAAGGATGGAAATGCCAGTGCAAAGATGGATTTACTGGTATATAGCAAACTCCATACGTGCATAAGGATCTACTAGTTGACTCCCCTCTACTCTTGGATGCTTGGTCCCCCCTCCGCTTCTTGAGGCTTGACCCCTCCCACGATGGCGGCATTAAGGAGGAGCAATCCGTGCAATTGTCCTCTGAAATCGAAAAAATGAAATTCTTTACCTAGTTGTCCCCAATATGTTTTTGCCCAAAAATTTTGAATTTTGTTTCAAAAATCATAATGGCCCCCAAGAAATTTTGGACAATATAAGGATCGCGGAATTAAAAGTTTTTTGCGACCCCTTTTCCAAGTACCATTTTTCCCAGTGGAGTCTACTGGGATCCATTTTAACTTTTTTTCTTTCCATTTCCACCATTTTCTCCATTTGTTAGACTTTTAATTCCGCGGCTCTATATTGTTGAAAATGTCATTTTCATATTGAAAAATTTGAAAAAGACTCCACCGCTATTTTGGGTCGGACCCCCGCTAATTTTCGTAAAAGTGGACCCTCGCCCTATCCACGTATGGCATCCCCTCCACAGAAAAAGTATTAAATATAAGACTTTCAGGGGATGGATATAATAAATGTGATAAAAATGATGAAAATTGTGACAAGAAATGTGATCCCCATGCATATTGTAAATATGATGATGATGAAAAAGATTGGAAATGTTATTGCAAAAAAGGATATAATGGTAAAGGGTGGACCAAAAAATGCACTTTTGTGATTTTTAAGACAGAATTTTTTTTCTTCTAGAAATGACACTTATAGGTAGTTTGATCGATTGTGTGTATTTCCAAACCCTGAATATGCTTCTGACCCTGATTTAGGGAAAATTGGGTTTTAAATCGAAAATGTTCATTTTTCTCATTTTTTAACCTGGGAACCACATTTCTGGGAGTGATTTTGAGAACCATTTTCAGGGTATTGGAATACGCTCAACCGATTCCCGTAGAAGGGTTATTTATAGAAAAATAAATTCCCGGGTTTGAAAAAATCACAAAAGTGCAATTTTTGGCCAGCTCTGTATAAATAAAAAAATACATAAAATACAAAAATCAGCTTTTTAGGAAATGGATATCATTGCTATCCAGAGAAATGTGACAAAACATGCGACGTTAATGCCAATTGTCTTTTTAATAGTACGAAAAAAGCTTGGTATTGTTCCTGCAAAAAAGGATATGATGGTAAAGGGCGGACCAAAAAGTGCACTTTTGTGATTTTTAAGACAGAACTTTTTTCTTCTAGAAATAACAATCTAGAGTAGTTTTATAGGGAATCGATTGTGCGCATTTCAAACCCTGAATATGCTTCTGATCCTGATTTAGGAAAAAATTGGATTTTGAGTCGAAAATGGTCATTTTTTAACCTGGGAATTACATTTCTGGAAGTGATTTTGGGAACCATTTTCAGGGTATTGGAATGCGCTCAACCGATTCCCGTAGAGGGTTCCCGTATTTATAGAAAAATAAATTCCCGGGTTTGAAAAAATCACAAAAGTGCAATTTTTGGCCAGTCCTGTATAAATAAAAAAATACCGTAAAACTTCTATAGAACCCCATGTAAACGTAAAAATTCTCTTAAAAATCGAGTTTAAATCAGATTTCTTCGAGCGAGCACTTTTTGGATAGCCCTGAGGATAGGGAATATGTTATATAAAGAATTATTGAAAAATATTTTATTTTCGTCGAGATATAGCCTTTTGAATTTTTTTAAAATTTTAAGCCTTACGTTCAAAAATCCACCAAAAATCAAAATTAAGTTAATTTCCTTCGAGCGACCACTTTTTGAATAGCTAAACGTATGAGGAACATTATGTAAAAGAAATTATTGACAATGAATTCGATTTCACGGAGATATGATTTTTTGAAAAAAATGTCATAAAAAGTTGAAAAAGTTTAAGTTTCCCGGTATTGAGTCGCTTTTATTTTATAAAATCAATAATTTCTTTTATAGAACATTCCTTTCTACAGTAGCTATCCAAAAAGTGGTCGCTCGAAGAAATCTGATTTAAACTCGATTTTTAAAAGAGCAATCATTAACACCTTCTAATAGAGCCCCATGGGGTTCTATTAGAAGTTTTACGGTACATAAAATACAAAAATTAGCTGTTTAGGAAATGGATATTATTGCTATCCAGCGACATGTGACAAGACATGCGACGTTAATGCCAAGTGTCTTTTTAATAGTACGAAAGATGCTTGGTATTGTTCCTGCAAAAAAGGATATGATGGTAAAGGGTGGACCAAAAAGTGCACTTTTATGATTTTCTAGACAGAATTTTTTCTTCTAGAAATGACACTTATAGGGTAGTTTTATACGGGAATCGATTGTGTGCATTTCCAAATCCTGAATATGCTTCTGATCCTGATTTAGAGAAAAATTGAGTTTTGAGTCGAAAATGGTCATTTTTCTATTTTTTAATCTGGAGATCACATTCTGGGGGTAATTTTGGGAAGCATTTTCAGGGTTCTGGAATGTGTTCAACCGATTCCCTTAAAGAGGTTATTTATAGCTAAATAAATTCCTGCGTTTGAAAAAATCACAAAAGTGCAATTTTGGTCCATCCTGTATAAATAGGAAGTACATACCGTAAATACTGTCAACCCCCATCCCCTTTGGAGGTTTTGTGTGCATTTTTAACAGTTTCGGGTATATCTGGGGTGGTTGTTTTTCAAGAGGCTGAAAAAACAACCACCCCCAGACATGCCCGAAACCGTTAAAAATGCACACAAAACCTCCTAAGAGGGGGGCATTTTTTACAGTATTTACAGTAAAATACAAAAATCAGCTGTTTAGGAAATGGATATTATTGCTATCCAGCGACATGTGACAAGACATGCGACGTTAATGCCAAGTGTCTTTTTAATAGTACGAAAGATGCTTGGTATTGTTCCTGCAAAAAAGGATATGATGGTAAAGGGTGGACCAAAAAGTGCATTTTTATGATTTTCGAGACAGAATTTTTTTCTTATAGTAATGACACTTCTAGGATAGTTTTATCGGGAATCGATTGTGTGCATTTTCAAATCCTGAATATGCTTCTTATCTTAATTTAGGGAAAATTGGGTTTTAAGTCGAAAATGTTCATTTTTCTCATTTTTTAACCTGCAGATCACATTCTGGGGGTAATGTTGGGAAGCATTTTTAGGGTTCTGGAATGCGTTCAACTGATTCCCTTAGAGAGGTTATTTATAGAAAAATAAATTCCCGGGTTTGAAAAAATCACAAAAATGCAATTTTTGGCCCGCCCTGTATAAATAAAAAGTACATAAAATACAAAAATCAGCTTTTTAGGAAATGGATATCATTGCTATCCAGCGACATGTGACAAGACATGTGACGTTAATGCCAATTGTCTTTTTAATAGTACGAAAAAAGCTTGGTATTGTTCCTGCAAAAAAGGATACGTCGGTATGCTTAACTCATAAAAGCAACATTTTATTGCATAGGCAATGGGTATAAATGTACATTGAGTAAGTGCGATAAGAAATGTGACCCAAATGCCTATTGTGCTTATGATGATGATGAACATATATGGAATTGTTGTTGCAAACAAGGGTTTCAAGGTAATTTGAATAAATGACGATCATATAATTTTTTGTTTTTTAGGTAATGGATATAAATGTGCCCCTGTAAAATGTGATAAGAAGTGTGGCCCTAATGCAGTTTGTACTTATTCACAAATGGCTTGGCATTGTCAATGTAAAGATGGTTACACTGGTAAGTTTGAAATTTAGGCCTCCCGTCTAAACAGTAACTAGGATTTAATTTTGATTCAGCAACTGAAAAGGGCATAATCCCCTCCCCCATTGGGGTCTTGGACCCTAGGCTGGAAACCACGGGGACCATCAGCAAGGACGTAGCTAGAATTCAGGTTTGTGAGCATCAATATGAAACCCCTTCCATTTATCTTAAGAAAATTGTAAAATATCTTTTTTCTTATTGTTCCTTTAAATTTTCATGTGGAGGGAATAAATACGTGCCCCCTTCCGTTTGCTATGGCCCCTGCCCACCGGGCCTCTTAGTCTCCTAGGCCCCTATGGTGTCGGGCTTGGGTCCCTATGGATCAGGGCTTGTGTCCCGGTGTGGGGCGAGAGAACCAGGCCTCCTAGGGATAGGGCTAGAGCCCTCTAAGGGCAGGGCCAAAGGCACCCTGTACAGTCAACCGTTGATAAAGTTCACTTTGTGGATGGGGCCGAGGTGACTTCTTATCGAGGCTGACGTCATATCGGGGGACTTTTACACCAAAAAATGTTCGCTGGGACCGGATCCAGGGTTTCGTCTTATTGGGGGTCGCCTAGAAGGTCGACATTATTTTCTATTTTAGCTGCTAAAAATGGAAGTTGTGTTTGTATTTCATTGAAACCCCCTATTTCAAAACCATTACATCGTTATGTTTGTTATCCAAATTCACCAAACATCAATCATATATATACAATTAGCCATGGAAACAGATATGATTGGTGCACCCACGAAAGTAACGTGGGTTATGTGGTTCAACCCGATCAAGATAAGATTCTAAAAGAATGCCCTGATCTTGTTTTAGTAGCATCATTTAGCACTGCCTTAGAAAGTATACAAGCTTGTTATCTGGAATAGAACTTTTAAAAGTTTTTAGACGATTTGTGGTTGGCAGTTGGTGAGGATTATATCAAACATGTTGAAAAAAATAATCTATATGAAAAAGTTGAAATTCTTGGTTATGCGGCACCCGCAAACAAGCGATGTTATTGTGGAGCAAACATCCCACTTTATTCGTTTGAAGGCCAGATTGGTTTTCGAGAAGGTAATATGAATTAAACTTTAATAGTTTATACACAAAAACCTTATGTGTTTCCAATCGAACCAAGGAAGATGTTTTGAAGTGAGAAGTCGAGGATTTTGGACAAGCTGAACACCATGACGTCATAAAAATTCAAATTTGATTTAATGTGAACATGAATGATGGTAAACACAATGAGGCGCTAAAACGGTGTTTTTTTATGATATCTGGCTTTTTGCTTCAATAAATTTTTTCTTGATTTAATGTGAAGTGCATATGGTTTCGAGTATAAAAAATTTAGATCATTTCTATACTTCGAATGATGAAGAAAAAGATCGAATTCTTAAGGACCCTCTTTATGGTAATGGTTATTATTGGAATAAATATAAAGGAGTCATATTATATTTGTGGTCATCAAATGTAAGTTTTCTATTAAAAAATAATTTAAGAAATTTTAGTCGTCTACTTGTTGTGCTACCAGTTAAAATGGAAGCGGATAAGTGCATAAAAATGTATTTTATTTTTAGTGTTAGTTATATTTTTAGTGTTAGTATTTATGTTCTTTTTTTTTATTAATTTATAACAATATAAAGAAAATTTAAAAAGACAGTACTCAATAATACTTTTTGAACAATAATAATGGGCAATTACTAAAAGTAGTAACGGTAGTAGCGGTAGTAACGCTAAAAAAAATACAATACTTTTTTTCAGGGAAGGCTCGGATCAAAAAACGGATCGGTGGAAACGATTCTCCATACCCGATTTGATTTATAAAAAATCAAAAATTATGATCCAAAAATGTAATCCCGATTTTTTTATGTAACCCCAAAATATTGAACATGGAGAATCGTTTCCACCGATCCATTTTTTGATTCGAGTCTTCCCTGGAAAAAAGTAGAAAATGTATTTTTTTAGTGTTACTACCGCTACTACTTTTAGTAATTGCCTAATAATGCCAGTTAAAAACGAAAATCCGCGCTGTATATCCCATAATAAATGACTTTTGACTCGTATGAAAAGTTATTTTATGAAGATAATCCTAAAGCTATAAATTCTCCTTCATGTCTAATACCAGTTTAGGGTCAAAGAATTCTTGCATATTCGTATTTTTTTATTTTTCTGCTAGTTTACCAAAAACGGTAAACTAGCAGAAAACCGCATAAAAAGCTTTATTCTATGCAAAATAATCGGCTCCAAAAGATAGATTTCATGACAAAAATGACCGCACTATAAAAAAGTTTAATTTTCGACAAGAAAACGGGGTTTTCTCTCTCGACAAGAAATTAACAAATAAACAAAATTAAATTAACAAATAAACAATTATTAAGCAAAGCATTTTAAAATTTGGATCTATTTATTTTTAACTAAAAAATTTGTATTTGCAACAAATTTCCATGATTTGATGATTGTCACAACCATTAAGACAACACCGATCAGAAATGTCTATAAATAAAAAGGAAATAATTTATAAATCTTCTTTCATCTTATTCAGGATTACTCAAAAAGTTAGCCTTGTCGGCTTTGTTCTCTTTAGTCAATCTTTTAAACTTTTATATTTTTACCAGCTAGTGGTTTAAAGTCTGTTTTTCTGGAAATCCCGAGTTCAGGATTTGTAGCGGATTTTGTTAGACTCCATTCCGAAGGCGTAGGTTCAAATCCGGGTGGAGAACATTTCTTTTTGCCTCATTTTGTGTTTGTAAAGATGTCAAGAAAATTATTTTTTAAAATAAAAATCGACAAAATCAGTCTGTAACATTGTAAAATAGGCTTTCAGGATTGTTTTAAGCTCAAGATCATCAAAACCGGATGAAAACTGACGGAGGAAAGCATTTTGAAACTTTCTCTTCTTAACCCTAATCCGGCAACGTTATTTTGTTGCAAAAATAGCCTGTTTTAAAAGACCTCTAAGAATCTCATAAAATAGCCGATTTAAATAAAATTTGCTGTATTATTTAGCTCTACTTTAGAGCTTCAAAATGTGGTATAAACTTTTTCTCAAACCTTTATATTTGTCGAGATATAACGATTTGAACAACGGTACTTTTTTCTTTGGGGTCTGTTGGACCCCAGGTTGCCGGATTAGGGTTAACAGGTTGTTTTTCTGGAAATCCCGAGTTCAGGATTTTCGGAAAAAGTTTTCCAAATGCCAATCGGAAAAAACGCTCTGTAATTTAAAATATAAGGTTTAAGGATTATTTTGAGCCCAAGATCAGCGAAAACGGCCTCAGTTAGTAGCATTTTGAAAATTCAAAATCTGAAAATCCTGAACTCAGGATTTCCAGAAAAACAGACTTTATTATGCAATAAATTGATTGCAATCAATGCCGAATTTTGAACACGCTTCCCTGAACCTAAATTTTATATATTACGCCAATCCCTTTTTTATTTGGAGCAGGGAGTAGTTTTCAAATTTCGACAAGGAACAAATCGATTGAGCGCATTGGAAAAACTTCCCTGACCCCAAATCAGTCCAAAAACCTGATTTTTGCAATTTTTATGGTTTTTTGGGCTGATTTGCGTCAGAGAAGCGTTTTCAAAATTTTTCAATGCGCACAATCAATTCCTCGCATAGAAATCCCTCTCCCCATAGGGTTATTTTAGAAAAAATTTTTTTGGCAAAAATTTAGTCGAAGAATCGCAAAAATCCACTTTTTTAAGCTATCCTGTAGATAACATTTACCAGTGTTGCTGATCGTTTCTTTCTCANAATTTTTTTGGCAAAAATTTAGTCGAAGAATCGCAAAAATCCACTTTTTTAAGCTATCCTGTAGATAACATTTACCAGTGTTGCTGATCGTTTCTTTCTCATCATTTCCAATATTGCCATCACATTTGACATGGTTACAAGCATGCACTAATTTATAAACTAGATGCCGTCCACAATATTTTCTCGAATTTGTGGATGAGACTACCAACATAATTGTTAAGAAGACAAGAAAGTTTCTAAATTTTTTTCTAAATTAATTATATACTAACATTGACATTCATCTTTTGACTTTTGTTAAACTTATAGAAATTACCCTAAAAAGTCGGTTTTTAGAAGAAAATCAGAAAAAATTTTTCGCGTCGAAACGCAGTTTTACCCTGATTTTCAGGGTCAAGGTAGCGGAGGGGATAGATTTTTTTGGGAAATTGTTGCCTTTCGGCGCCTCCCCCCCCCATTTTTCAGGGCCCTCACGGCGTAGGGAGGGTCGTAATTACGACCCCCTATTCAAGTATGATCCCGAGGATTGGGGTGGATATCTACTTTGGGTCGGGAATTGAAAAAAGTCGGGATTACCAATCCCATCTCGACCCCACGCAACCCTACTGGACACCTTATTTTCAAAAAATATCTACCTCATTCTAGTTACAGTATCCTGTCGAGCAAATGAAATTCTTTAAGCAACAATTCATCAACTAAATGCATACACTACAANGCAACCCTACTGGACACCTTATTTTCAAAAAATATCTACCTCATTCTAGTTACAGTATCCTGTCGAGCAAATGAAATTCTTTAAGCAACAATTCATCAACTAAATGCATACACTACAAGTGTTGGTTTTTATAGTCATGTTAAGCTAAAAAAAGTACCCTAAATCTTGTATAAAAAATGTTGTCGCTTAGGATTATATCTCAGTTGCCAATTTATGAATTCCTGATAAATCCTGCGCAAAAATACGCCATTAAAATTAAAGACTATATTATAAAATGATGGATTTTTGTTAACACCACAGTTTTAGTAGGCCTCTAAGTACATTAAAGCTGCTTATGGGATCTTTATATTTGTTTACCAGACTGAAGACACTTAAGATAAATCTTCTTAAAAAATTTGGTACTACTAAGCATCAACTGACGCAAATGACAAGGCTATTCATCCGAAAAAATTTTTTGAATAAATTCTTTATAAAACCCTATATGGGTGTTTCGATGCGGGGAACGCAAAAAAAAAACGCAAGGCTTAGGCCTAAGGTTTAGGTTAAGCCTAAGACTTAGGTTAAGCCTAAGGCTTGGCTAAGCCCAAATTTTTTTAAAGATCATTTTGATTGTAATTATGCAAATATATCATTGGACTCATAAACTCTTGATCGGACTCATAAATATTGATCGGACTCATAAAAGTTGATTGGATTCATAAACTAGAATAGAGCCCCGACTAGCACCTTGGCTCGAAAAGGGCTTTTTTATGTCAAATTGATGCCAATTTGGCCTGAAATTTTGTAATCGGGGGTTTTCGGCTATCGCGAATCGATTGGCGATGGTTTTGTGAGTCAAAAATCGAACGCGCGCATTGCCTTTTATTCTTTTATCTTCTATTTATTGTTTTCTCTTGTTTTTAGTTTTATCCTGCTTTTTAGTGAAATTATTAAAATGAATAATCCAATTGAAGAACTTCAAGACCTTAATCTTCTAGATCTCTACATGAAGCTGCAGCTATCCGACAATGATTTTGACGACTGGCTTATTACAATGGGACTAATCCATGGATCACAAAATTTCAGGCCCAATTGGCATCAATTTGACATATAAACCCCTTTTTAAGCCAAGGTGCTAGTCTATACGAAAATATTTTTTTAGTAATATTTTAGTAATAGTAATATTTTATATTTCTTTTTGTAATACAAATATTTTTTTGTAATATTTTTGGTTGTAATATCGAGTATTTTTTTGTAATATTTTTTTGAATGTAATATTTTTTGAGATATTTTTTTGTTTTAAAAAATTATGAAGGTCGTAAACCTAAGCCAAGGCCTGAGCCTAAGGCCTAAAGCTTAAGCCTAGGCCTAGGCTAATCCGGATCCGAAATCCGGATCCGAAATCCGGATCCGAAATCCGGATCCGAAATCCGGATCCGATTAGGCCTAGGCCTTAGGTAGGCTTAGACTTTAGGCCTTAGGTTCAGGCCTTGGCTTAGGCTTACGACCTTCATAATTTTTAAAACAAAAAATTGTTACAAAAAAATATCTCAAAAAATATTACATCCAAAAAGATATTACAAAAAAATATAAATATTACATCAAAAAATACCGTCAATTTAGAATTTTATAATGATTTTTAAAATCGTTTCAATAAAAAATTTTATTGATGCCTGAGTAAAAACTTTTTATGTACAAACTCGTTTGAAAATTTTTTGCAATTTTGTTTCACTCACAACTTTTACTGTGAGATTTTCAAGTAGTGCCGTAAAAGAAAAAATGCTCAGTTTTTTGTCCTATATTTTTCAAGCAATTATGAGGATTGTAATTACGACCCCAAGCATTTTCATAAAAAAACAGTTCACCCACACTTCGTTTCTATTGCCAAAAAATCCCAAATCCTGATCGGGATTGGGGTCGATCCCGACTTCAGATCGGGATTTGAAAAAAGTCGAGATTACCGATCCCACGCAACCCTACTGGACACCTTATTTTCAGAAATATCTATCTCATTCTAGTTACAATATCCTGTCGAGCAAATAAATCTTCTTTAAGCAAGAACTCATCAACTAATTGCATAAGCTAGAAAGTGTTAGTTTTTATAAACATGTTAAGCTAAAAAATTACTCCCTAAATCTTGTATTAAAAAAATATTGTTGCTTAGGATTATATCTCATGTGCCAGTCTATGAATTCCTGATAAATCCAAAGAATCCATAGCAGCTTTAAAGATGGTGCATTTTGCGTCCATTTGGAAGAAAACAATTTTTTCGTAAAAATGACCCTATTGGGGGTAATTTGATGCGAGAAATCGGTTGCGCGCACTCCCAAAGCGTAAAAACGCCATCTTGACCAAGTTTTCGTGAAAAATTGCCTACTTTTTCACTTTTTTCATCTTTTTATTCGCGAAAAAATAGGCAATTTTCACGAAAACTTCGTCAAGATGGCGTTTTTACGCTTCGGGAGTAGAGTTGTGGATATTTGTAAAAGTGGAAATATCAATATCGATAAATATATCGATATCGATAAATTTTGATTATCGATATTCAATTTTGTGTGATTATCGATATTTGATATTTATCGATATTTTTTCACTTTGATAATCAATATCGATTATCGATAATTATCGATTTAAAGAAAATTCTGAGCGCTGGTCGATATAGGGTTAAGAAAAAATTTTCAGACATCGGGAGTGCGTTTTTTAGATTCCCCACATCGAAAAACCTATATAGGATTTTTTAGAAAATTTATGAAAAAGTTTTTTTTGGAAAAATAGCCCAAGCGTTTTCAAGGTTCGGGAATGCGCGCAATCGATTCCCCGCCTAGAAAAACCTAAGAATCAACGGTTTTCTCATAAAAATCCGAAAATGTTTGATTTTCGCTTCAAAACACCGATCCCCTTCCTGAATCAGGATCAGGGAAACATTTTTACGCTTCGGCGCTGTGCGCAATCGATTTTTCGCATGATTTTACCCCTAAAATGACCTTTTAAAAAAATTTTTTTTGAGAAGTGGTCGCAAACTGAACCTCCCCCTTTAAAAGAAAAAGATTTTTTAAAGCAACATTAGAAAACGGATTTTTTAAGGTTTTATAAAAAGCATAATAGGGATAGCAAAAGAGAATAATTTATTCATAAAAAATTATAATTTGCTCAAATAGCCTAGCAACAATCTGGAATTTTTTAAAGACCCATTATGATTTGCAAAAATTTGGCTTTTAATACCAATTGGAAGTTAAAAATATGGCGAGGGTCCACTATTTCATCTTGCTTAGTTCAACCATTTTTCTACTATTGTTAGTTAATGTTGTAATTTCTCAATCAAAAGATTGTATCATTGAAGTGCGCCAAGTTTGTTTTTCAAATTCAGATGGGCAATGTGTAGACCAGAAGTTCTCAATTTGTTAATCATACAGAGCACGACTGTCGAAAAATTCTGACGGTTGAAATTAAAATGATTAGGAAAATTTTACTGAGGAGAAAATTTAAAATGAATCAAGTCTTCGTAGTTGAAGACTTTTTTCTAGATCGATCACTCAATGGATTACTCCCGATGTGATCTCTCTGTAGCTATTTTTCGATTTTTCAAACAAATTGTAATTTTTCGTGAAAAAATCTCTATTTTGGGCATTTTTTGAACTTTTCAGTCTTCAGAAAAATTTTTCTTCAGCACAAAACTGTCTCGGAGAGTTGTTTCTAATGCTCTCACGAACATTTTAAGCCCAAGATCTCAAAAAATGGTTTGCGCGAATATGAGTTTATACCTTTTTTTGGAATTATACAATTTCTGCTAGTTTTAGGTTCCAAAGGTTCCTTTTAACTTTTTATAGATGAAGTATTTTGCAATAATTCTTTTTGTATTTGGAAGGAAATTGTCTGAGGAAAATTTTTAAAAATTCGAATGAAAACCATTCAAAATGACAACGTTATGTCAATTTTTCGAAAATGTCAAAAAAAGGTCAAAACTCAAATTTTTGCAACAATTCGGTTCTTGCAGGATTGAGTCCTGGATGGGCAGTAAAGTCTTTTTGGGGTTTTTCGATCCGTTGAATCGATTCCCGGTGTTATTTTTTAGCGAAAAATTCGAAAGGGAGTGTACTGCTTCACAAACCGGTATTTTGTGTTATAGGGGTCGAATGGGTCAGAGAAATGTCTAAGGATTAGTCCTTGCCTCAGACAGCAGCTGCGCACTGCATGCAGCTGCTGTCTGAGGCAAGGACTGGCCCTTAGACATTTCTCTGACCCTAGCCCTAAATCTCACATAGGACTAGCCCTAAATCTCACAATTCCGTATGGAATAGAGGAAAATACACTATAAACTTTGAAATTGGGATTTTTGAAGCACTAAAATTCAAATTTTAGTCCATTTTCGCTTCAATACACTCACCCTTCCCTGATCAGGATCAGAGAAGCGGGTTCGAAAATGAGCGCAATCGATTCCCTGTCTAGAAAAACCCACAAGAACAGGTTTCTGTCCTATTTTTAACGCTCTTAGGGGTGTCGAAACTTTTTGCACACTTCCGACATTCGTTATTTAAATCTGAAACAGAGCATAAATGTTAGATTTTAGACTGATGAGCAAGCCAAGCCAGAATTATAAACAATTGGGCACGTCATAACATTACATGTAAAGTTTAATCATATACAGGGTGACCCAAAAAAATTCCCTTTTACCATTATTTTCATAAATTTTGGACTTAAAAAATTCCTTGAACCAGGGCTAGGNACATTACATGTAAAGTTTAATCATATACAAGGTGACCCAAAAAAATTCCCTTTTACCATTATTTTCATAAATTTTGGACTTAAAAAATTCCTTGAACCAGGGCTAGGGAAGCATTTTCAAGCTTCTAATACGCTCAATCTATTCCCTCTCATCAAATTACCCCTATAGGTTTCATTTTTAATGCTTCCATGACCCTAATTCAAAAAAAATTCATGAAAAAATGGTAAAATGGAACTTTTTTTTGACCACCCTGTATTATTTTGTTGCTAACTGTATTTTTATTATTAAAGCTATGGATAAATCATTATTAATCTCAATATTTTTTTGCTATTGAATGTGTGCGCATAAAATTACTCAACATCAAGTCAAAAATGCGGACTTTTAACAATTTTAAAATATACGAAAAAGTTGGGCCACCCTGTAATTCTGTTTTGATCCGTCCCATTCATTAGCTGAACATGCCGCTAGGTTTTTATCAAGCTGTGCGTCACTTTCTATCCGTATTTGTTCCATACATTTCGGCAACATTATGAGCCAATCGAACATAATAGAGCGACAAAATACATCAGCTCAAAGAAAGTTGCGAATTTTTGATTTGTTATACATACTCCATTACCTGAATCACAAACGTTTTATTATTACGATCCATTTTGCATTTCCATGATTCTCGCCCCTTCGAAATGAAATTCTGTAGAAGCATACCTTCCTCTTCTCTAAACAATATGCCTACCTCTTAAGAGCAAAAAGTTTTTTTGAAAACAACGTAAGAGCAAGCTGTGACACTTATTTTGTATTTTTTTGTTCTCAGGTTATAGTTTATCGGATAAAGATGCCATGACAACAAAAGACAATGTTCTCTTTAACCAATGGATTATTTCAATAATATTTTTATTAAACAACTCTCATAGAATGAATATAACACTTTTGAATGACAGCAATCTCAAAAAGGCCTAGGCTTTAGGCCATAGGTTTAGGCCTTAGGCTTAAGCCTAAGGCTTAAAGCCTAAGGCTTACCGGATTCCGGATTCAGATTCCTTATTCTGGTTCCGGATGCGGATTCCGGATTCGGATTCCGGATTCGGATTCCGGATGCCTAAGGCCTAACCTAAGACCTAAGCCTAACAAAGGCCTAGGCCTAAAGTCTTAACTATTTTTTAAATAAATTTTTTATTGGACTCATAAAAACCTATGGGATTCATATTGTCGAGTAGCACCAAATTTTGGTCATATACTGTTAGGATCAGATCTATTCCCATAGAGATATATCAAAATTTTCGATTTTTTAATATATTTTTTATACCCGCCAAGATCAAGTAAAAGGAGTTTTAAAAAAAGTTTAGAGGTGCCTGAGGAATTGGACTCGGTTTTCATAAATACAATACTATATCAAAAAAATAAATGCAAACGTAAAAAAAGCTGAATAAAACGACTGTTACCCAATCAAATTCGATTTTGCACTTCTTGATAATTGACATGCTTCAAATTTTATAATCAAAAATTTCTGGAAGTATAAAATTTTGAATTGGAAAATTTAATTTTTAGAAATTTTGATTTTATGAAATTTTGATAGTGAACCTCTTACAGAGACTGTGCCTAAACACTTCTCCACATCTTGATCACTTCGAGTGCTTTCCGGCTATTTTTTCTTGCTGAACACGAAGCTGCAAAATTTTTTTGAAAAAATGATTTATTTTAAAAATAATACAAATTTAAGAGAGTTATTCCTATTTGAAATTATGAGAAAGGGGTGCGCAAAATTCGAAAATATACAACAATAAAATATCTTCAATAAAAAAGCAAAATCATCCATGAAAAAAAATTAAAATTAGGATCAATTATTTGTTATTCGCAAAAAGTACAATTAACAAGAAACGAAAATTATTCACAAATTCACCGAGATAATGACCATATTTCGGATGCTAAATTCTAACATTGTCCAAATAAAATTAAAACAATATTACATTAAAAACAAACTGCGTTAAGAAACTTACCATTTGTTTTTTATACAAATGTATGAAACATTTAAAATTTATAGAACATTTGAAATAATTTTCCTATATATGTAGCCAAGTAGCGAGAGGGGGGGGGAACAATCCGGACAATTGCCCCTCTTAAAATCGCGACATAGATAAAATCGAAGGGTGTGTGAGTTATAGACCGATAAGATATGACCTAGTCCAATCAGAGGTATTGACCACATTCGAAATCGGAAGTAGGGTTGCGTTTTGATTTAGGTTAAATGGCAGCGAGGAGCACCTTGCTGTTACTTAGCCTAAATCAAAACGCTACACTACTTCCGATTCAGAGTGTTGGTCGTGGCTCCAAAGTCGCGTACCGCAGCCGCTCTTAAAGTCTCATTTACCTCTGGGAAAAAAGGTTAACCATCTAAAACTGCTGGAGGGTGTAACACAACAGTGGTATAAAAACCAAACGGTACGCAGCCCCGAGGGGCTGCGTGAAACTTACTGTTTGGTGCAATTCTTGTCGGATATACACTTGACACAAGTTTAACTGCTTTCTGCCCAGTTTTCTTAGTATATTCCTGTATTATTTGAAAGAATTTTTTTCTCAACGACTTATTTAGAAGCAAGTAGACGAGTGGCGTATCACCTGAATTGAAAATAAAAAACTACCCACCAAAAAAGTTTTTTTAATAGCGGATGTACAGGGTGTCCCAAATTTTTTTTACGCCAAAAAATGAGTATAACTTTTTTCAAATAAACCCGTTTTAGATAATTCTTTTTTTTGTATTTTCATCTGGCAAAAAAATCGGAAAAAAATTTTCGGAAAACTTTTTTTGCTTGGTCCTCAATTTTTATTAAAAAATAATCGCAAAAAAACAAAATGCTTCAGGAGGAAGTCGAATTCGTGCCTTCTGCATAGAAATGCGAGAGCAAAAACATTCAGCCAAGAGACTATTTTCGATTAGCCTTTTAAAATTGAATTGAATAAGAACCTAAGGGATACCAAGCAAAAACAATTTTTTCGAAAATTTTTTTCGATTTTTGCCAGGAATCTTTTTCCTATTGTCTCTGGATGAAATACAAAAAAGAATTATCGAAAATGGATTTATTTGAAAAAAGTTATAATCATTTTTTAGCGTAAAAAAATTTGGGACACCCTGTATATTATGATCTTTATTTCGCCAAAATCATAAGATATATTTAAAGAAAATTGTTCTTCCTTTGAGGTTGATTCTTTTTTATGTCAGCATAAAATCTCACCGTGTACACAAAGTTTGGCTATATGCTCCATTTTGACGACAAAATCGGGGACCCAAAAATATTGATTCCCAACATACACAACAGCGACGAAAAACATCTCAAAACAAATAGCGAATGATTGCAATAGCATCTAAATTCAATTATTTCGACAATAAAATGTTAACCCTACTATCATAGGTCACCAATAGGGGGGGGGGTACACCGGTCCCTCAGGATGGATGGATGAATGGCCTTTTAGCGGGGGGG
>OZJO01000457.1:0-14184 GCA_900406225.1 Acrobeloides nanus | reverse complement strand
CCAAAACAATTATCAAATTGGATAAATTTGGTGTCGTTTTGTTCGTCTCGTCGAGCTATAAAGAATGCCGTCTTTGTTTTTTAAATACATCCAATAGTTAAGCGTATTTAAAAAAATGTTTTCAAAAAATTCAAATTGTTCAAAAATTCAAATTTTTTCAAAAATGGAAGTATCTGATTAAGTTTGTCTCTTCGATCCTGAACATCGTTGTCCGGTTTCGTTGTGGCCTAGAAACTGCCTCGTCTGGCATCAAAAATATCACTGTTCTTTTTTAACTCAAGGTAAGTAGCATAGTTTACCAATAGGGGGTACACCGGTCCCTCAGGATGGATGGATGAATGGCCTTTTAGAGGGGGGTACATGCATACATGAACAAGGAGGGGGGACAAGCTATCTCGGATCTATATGTTGTCGACAAAAAAAGGTCGATTTTTTCAAAAATTTATATGATGAATGAATTTGGGGGGGGGGTACATGAACCCCCCATGATGGATGGATGAATGACTATAAAGACGGAAGGCTCGAGGATGAGTGGTGAGGGGGTACTGTACCCCCCCCCCGGTAAACTATGCCTACCACTCTTTGAAATTTCGTCATGTTGGTATGCTGATGTGTTAATGCTTTTATAGTCATAAATATGCAAAGAGCCGTATAAGGAATACCCATACCAATTACAGCGAATACACTGTTTAAAATCAAATAAGCGATGTTTTTTCCATAAAACTAAATGATCAAAAGTTCTATAAAAAATATTTGTGCAAATTACATTTTCGTTTTCTTCAAGTTCTGGAATGCGATAAAATGGATCAGTATAAAACGCTCCTTGAATTGTATTAAAAACGACGGGTATGAAAAAATTGCAGTATGCCATGTATAGTGGTGGCATGGCTAGCCAAAATGGCATCATTTTCTTGCCAAAAACTTTTTTTGCTATATCCGGAAACGCTATTTCTAAAAATCTATCCCCACGTCATCGTAACACCAAACCAACCACCTAGGTTAAATTTTAGTTCAAGGAAGTAATTTTTTTTAAATTTACTCATAGCGACGCTACCGACACAATAGAAAAAGAATGGGTACGAGCAATAATGTTCATTTAGCATGAATTGAATTCCACTAATAACATCATCTGTTGTCAATGAAACCAAATCGATAAATGACAATGCAAACATGAACTTGTAACAGGAATGTTTAATAAACTCCTTTTTTGACATTGCTATTATAAATGGTATATATAAACACTAAAAATAATTAACAGTTTTATACTTGTATACAAGATAGTACAGGGTGGCGCAAAAAAGTACACTTATTTAGGAAATTTATTGGTCTAAAAATGACGGGTAATTTTATGCGGGAAATCGATTGCGCGCACTCCCTAAATGTGAAAAAGCTTCCTTGACCCTGATTCAGGAATTGGTGTATTGAAGAGAAAATCAAACATTTTCGGATTTTTATGAGAAACTATCGATTCTTAGGTTTTTCTAGGATTGCACATTCATTAATTGTTCATTCCCGAACCGTGAAAACGCTTCCTTGACCCTGATTCAGAGAAAGGGTACGTATTTACGTAAATAAATTGATTTTCGCTTTAATACACCGATTTCTTCCTGAATCAGGGTCAAGGAAGCGTTTTCAAGGTTAGGGAATGCGCACAATCGATTCCCCGCCTAGAAAAACCTAAGAGTCGACGGTTTTCTCATAAAAGTCCGAAAAAGTTTGATTTTCGCTTCAATACACCGATTTCTGAATCAGGGTCAAGAAAGCTTTTTTGCAATTAGGGCGTGCGCGCAATACCCCTTTTTATTATTACGTACGTCTTGATACCTCCCTCTGAAGGAAAATTTCGAGCTAGAGTCAAAAAAGTGAATTTTTGAGGGGACCAAAAAGTGTTATTAATAGAAAGAAAGTAGCGAAAACTATAAATGCTATGATCATGCTCAAGGTATCGTTAGAAAGGGGAACGAATGGTAATAAAAACATGCTTTAAATTGTGGAAAATGCATTTATAGAAAAAAAGTTATGATAAGAACAAAAAAGGGTCCAAATGACGATTTTGAGAAAATGGCACCTCGATTTCTCCACAAGTTTAAAGGCTCGGGACCTATCTTATATGTTTTTGTTAATCACTCACTAGGTACATAAAAATAACCTGACTTCAAGTTTCTAGCAACACTTTTTGGCGTACTACCACCCCCTCAGGAGCTATCTGCGATATTTCGAGATATTGCCTCTTAAGCTAAATCGGAAAATATCAATGAAAATAAAAGAAATAATGAATAACTTGGCCGACATTACTGACCTGAGCAGCAACTCCAAACGTAAAGTATAGAGCTCCGATTACTGTATTGTGAGAGCTTTTAGCATTCCATTCTTCCGAGCTATATATTGTACAATTTTTATAATAAAGATCATACCATCTATCATGGTGTAACAAGAAAAAAAATATTCCCATTATTGTAATTTGGTGGCGTAATTTCGGTCTAAAATTTTCCATTTTTCATAAAAATTTACTATTTTTTCAACAAATTTGTTCAAATTTTGCTAGTTTTTTAAAATCATAAATAATAATTTTCTGAGCATTTTTAGCTTAAAAACAGCCATTATCCAAAAATTTCGCGCCTGCGGTCTTTTTTGAATTTTTTCATGAAATAGTCCCTAATTTATACCCCCCCCCCCTCCTATAAAAGGATGTACTTTGTAGCCGCATCTTGAAAAAAATTTATCTTCACAAAAACGACCCTTTTAGGGGTAAAATTATGCAAAAAATCGCATTTCCGAAGCGTGAAAATGCTTCCTTGACCCTGATTCATGGAAATAGATGTGTATATTGAAGGGAAAAAAAGAAGTAGAACATCGAAAAATTTTGAAATTTCTCCCTCAAAATCATATTTCTGAGGGTAATTTCATGCGGGGAATCGATTGCGCGCATTCTCGAAGCATGAAAACGCTTCCTTGACCCTGATTCAGGGAAATTAGTACATATTGGATTTTCGCTTTAATACGCACTCTTATTTCCCTGAATCAGGGTCAAGGAAGCGTTTTCATGCTTCGGGAATGCGCGCAATCGATTCACCGCATGAAATTACCCTCAGAAATATGATTTTGAGGGAGAAATTTCAAAATTTTTCGATTTTCGCTTCAATATACACATCTTTTTTCCTGAATCAGGGTCAAGGAAGCATTTTCATGCTTCGGAAATGCGCGCAATCGATTTTCGCATGATTTTACCCCTAAAAGGGTCGTTTTTGTGGAAATAAATTTTTTCGAGATGTACACTCCCTTTAAGAGAAGTTCATAAAATTTGGAGCGTTTTTAGTCAAAAAATATTACTTGAAAAATTAATAGTAAAAAGTTATAAACGAAACAAAAATCAAACCGATTTGAATATTGAAACGAAGGGATTGAATCCAAAAAACATTGGAATCACTAAAAGATTGTTTATTGAAACGATAGATCGAACAACATAAAATTAAAATTGTTCGTTAGGGTCGAGCGATAGCTCGTTGAATTCCTCTTTCCCCAAAATCAAAATGGAGACCATTATGTTATATTATGGAACTTAAAAGGGGTAATAATCGTGACTGCATCTCTGTCAGAAAACCCCTTTGGGAGGGAGCATCCCAAAGCTCCCCTATTAATTACGCCACTATGATGGCGTAATTAAACAATTTTATATAACACTCGTAACTCTCGAAGATAGAAAAGTTATTCCCTTTTATACTATTACAAACATGATATTATTAATTATGAATATTCTTTTGTTTATTATACTTTGTGAATAGTTCTGACGAACGATTTTAAAAACATGTATTATGTAAGATTTTATATTCTTTCTAGGCAATGTGCCTACCTTTCAGGTAGGCACATTGTCTCTTTATATTCTTTTGAGAATTGTAATGTAAGGGCAAGCTCTAACGCTTATTTTGTATTTTTTGTTCTCAGCTGATAATTTTGTCGGATATATGTCATGACAACAGAAGACAATGTTCTCTTTAACAAATGGATTATTTCATAAAATTTTGTTAAAAACTCTCATAAAATGAATATAACACTTTTGAATGACTTAGCAACCTCGAAAAGATTGAGCTACATCATTAAAGTAACAAACAGTATTGTATTCGAGTTCACTACTCGAATGACGAATCGAGTAGTGTGCACTACTCGACTGAAATCGAAGGATCGAGTCGAGTAGTGTACAGAGTGTTCAATAATTTACTCATGTATTTAAACAATTCGCCAAAAATCGAGTTTAAACCCGCTTAGGTCGCCCAATGGCTCAACCGATAGCCCCCATCAACCAATTTTTGTAGAAAAAAATTTTATTGAAAAAGCTTCTAATTTCGAATTTTTAGCCTAAAAATATTGAAAATTACGATTTTTTGAAATTTACCTTATTTTCAAAGCTTTGTCACAAATCGAGTATATAAGGATTTCTTCGATTGACGGGAATCTTGAAAATTGTTAAGATGAGGAATTTTTTACAAAAGGAATTATTGAAAAGACTTTTAAGAGGCGATGTCTCAAAAGTTCGAACTTTTTGGGGTTGTCGCGGCACTAGACAAACTGAGTATGTAATATGAAATTTGGACGATAAAGAAACATATTTGAGCATTTGAAATGGTGTACAACCTTTAAAAAGATCAATTTCGGCTCATATGAATGTTGGACGTTACAGGAATGTTACAGGTGTTTTTTACACTTTAGTATTTTGAGCATAACTCTTTACGGTTAAATCCAATTTCGATAATCTTGGTGTCNATATGAATGTTGGACGTTACAGGAATGTTACAGGTGTTTTTTACACTTTAGTATTTTGAGCATAACTCTTTACGGTTAAATCCAATTTCGATAATCTTGGTGTCATTGGAAAGCTGGTAAAGCGGGCTACAACTTTTATATTAGGTGTATGGGGTCATTTTGTGGAAAAAGTTATCGAAAAATTAGGATTTTTATTAAAAAAAACCCTGTTCCTCCGAGGGTAGGGATGTCCACCAGTTTTCGGGTCTCGATAAATTGATGATTAAATCATCCCAAAAAATGGTTTAGGATCAAAATCTGTGATATTAAAAAACTAGTAGTGAAAAAAACCGCATCAAAAAAGCTTTTTCCCGTGAGAAAATAGACTGAGATAAAGGGACCAATTTGGTACTGATTTTTATATGGCAAAATAGGGATTTTGCGTACATCTTCATTAAATTTTTACAAAAGTGACCCTATAGGGGTTTTTCTATGTGAGGAATCGATTGCGCGCATTGCCGAAGTTTTAAAACGTTTCCCTGACCTTGTATCATAGCCAAAAATGGACTTCTGGTAGGGGGTCATAGGAGGAATACACAAATTTTTCTCTCTCTTTTTTTATTCATAACTCATCAAAATAAGACACTTTTCTCAAAACCGAAAAAAATTTGAGACAATTTCTCGCACATTTTTCTTAGAAATCGCGCCACAGTGTTAGTTTTTTATTCGTACACCTCTGCTAGACGGTGGTCAAAAATTTCATTTTCAATCAATTCTCATATTAACTAATTATGGCATGGCGTACCGACACGTGAGGATTAACATTTGAGGACCCGACATTTGAGGACCGACATTTGAGGATTATTCTTTAAAAATCCTATTTATTTTAAAATTTATTAATTTTCATCATCATCGTCTTGGTTAAATAATTCCCAATCATCAAACTTATTGTTTGCTAGTATATATTGTATGGAATACAATGTCGGTCCTCAAATGTTGATCCTCACATGTCGGGTCCTCAAATGTTAATCCTCACGTGTCGGTACGCCTATGGCATTAGGACCGAATTCACATAACCTATTTTGCAGATTATTTTCACGGAATTATTTTAACCTCTTCCCCATAGGGATATTTTAGTGAAAATTACACCTTAAAACCTGAAAATTTTTGAAATATTCGCAAAAACCCGGTTTTTAGGGGACATCCTGTACATNCAGATTATTTTCACGGAATTATTTTAACCTCTTCCCCATAGGGATATTTTAGTGAAAATTACACCTTAAAACCTGAAAATTTTTGAAATATTCGCAAAAACCCGGTTTTTAGGGGACATCCTGTACATAAAATAGAGAACGGCTAAAAATCCTGGCTACGCCATTGAGGGTGGTAAAAATTCAATTTCAAACAATTCTCAAATATAGCTAATTATCGTTTATTGAACAATTGGTCTTGAAGCATTACAGAATTAGATTTGATAGAAACAACTGGACTTTCTGAATTTTTTCGAAAAATAATCGAATAAAGAAACACAAAAATTTTGTTAGACCCAAAAACTGTATGATAACCAGTTAAAATTAAAGCATAAATTCTTCGAATAAAATAGACCATAGCTTGTCGGTATCCAGCAAAAGCAAATAAAACAATAATCGAATCTATAAAAATCCCTAGTTGAACCCAATAATCGATAGCTTCGTACCAGAAATGAGTAAAACTTAAGAGATTAATATGATCCGTTAAAAATCCATGAATAAAATTTAAGATCAAATCTTGAAAAGAGCTATTCAAAAATACTAATAATAACTCTACTATAGAAACAAAATTAAAAGCAAAGGCAACGATGTTTTCGAGGAAAATTCCAATAGCAATTCTTAGAGGATCAAATAATTGAGAGCGTTGGTTCAGTTGGATATTAGTGCGAATTTGAAACAAAACCTTAACAATAAACAAAATAGCAAAAATATTTGAAACAGATATGATAATAGCATTTGACAATTTTACAATTAAACTAAGTATCTCGCGAATTGAAATTCGATCGACAACAACATCCTCTTCAGTAAGATAGTCATAAACATTATATATAGTATAGGTATATACAGAATCCGGAAGTTGTTTTGAATTTTCTATGAGTTCATCCGTTACTATAATATCCAAAACTGGCTCCAAGTGAAATTTAAGATTAAAGCCAAAGTAAGTTGGATCTATCTCAAAACTAAAATTCATCAATGAAGAATAATTTCTCAGCAATGGAACATATACATATGAAAAATCATCTTTCTTAAAACTAAAATGCTCCAAGAATGGTTCAGATAAATAACTAAACTTGAAAGTCAAAAAAAGACAAATTACAATAAAGAACATGAAAATCACAAAATCATAAATTATGATAATATAGGCCATAGCACGCTTTTCGACTATTCTTCGATAGAATATTGGAAAAAATACTGCAAGAAAACGTGTAAAGGTTAGAATTAGTATAGAAGAATAGAATATCGAGTTAAGGCAAACGAGAAATAAATGGGAAAATAATATAAAGTTGCTTTTGCGATAGTTTTGAAAACAATATTCATTATATCGGCCAAAGTCATAAGATTCATAGTTGAATATAGGCTTTTCTTTCATGATCGGTAAATAATAATTTGAAGGATTTGGGACTAAAAAGTATCAGTTAAATTCTAAATCAAAATTTAGATCCTTAAAAAATTGGTCGAAAACGAATTTTCAATTCAAACCCAGACTACTGGGCAGTTGCGTATGGAGAAGGATCTACTAGGGGCAGAGATGGAACGTAACCGGAAGAATTTCACAATTGTTTGTAATTTTCAAATTTTATAATTCAAATTACGAAACTGGTCAAAAACCCGTAATTTCATAATTCGTAATACGGCATCACTGCTAGGGACAATATTCAGTGCCATAAGCAGGAATTTTTAGGGAGTAATTTTAGGATAAGCCAGTGGCTTAGCCAAATGGGGCGCAAATTTGACGTTAAAAATCTACGGATATAATTGATACCATTCCATAAAACGACCACATACGGCGATCATTTTTAGTAAAAAAGAAATAAGCTAACATAGGTTTTTGGAGCTGGAAATGCTAAAAAGCGAGAGGAATTTGTATGAGAATTTTTCTATACTTAATTTTAATCAAAGGATTTTTCCTTATCCTAATTTTTATTAGATGATTTTCCTCATGTATAAATTTAGTCCTAAATGGGAATTTCGGAGCTGTACGGCCTGGGGGTGCGCACTTAACGTGGCTCCAAAGGCCGAAGTAAAAAACGTTAAAATATTTTTACTCCCAAATCATCGACAACCGATGAATTTTCTCATGTAAAGAATGCGCCACAACAAGATCAATTTAGGGCAATTTGTAAAAGTACGACTGCGCCGAACGGGGCACCAAACGGGGCGCCGAACAACCCAAAGGGCCCAAATTAGGCTTAGGGCTAAGCCTAAGGCCTAGGCCTAAGCCTAAGGCCTAAGCCTAAGCTTAGGCCTAGGCTTAGGTCTAAGCCTAATTGGGACCCTTTGGCGTGTTCGGTGCCCCGTTCTGCGTGTTCGGCGCAGTCATACTTTTACAAATTGCCCAATTTAGAATAATCTCTTCATTTTTTGAATTGTTTTATATATTAGCGCGAAAACTCTGTTTCCTTAACTGCGTTTTTATCGTGTCGTGTTTTTGTGAAAGGGGTCATCCAGATATTACGTAATCACGTAGGGGGAGGGAGGGGGTAGCCAAATGATTACTTTTTTTCTATAGAAATTCAACGTAAGATCGTGTCCCAAAATTGAAATACTCGTATCTCGGCCAAAACGCCACCGGTTTTTAAATTGACCACAGAAACGATAGCTAAACAACTATATTTTAAGGATCCAAAAGAATTATTCCAAAACTCGACGACGTGAGGGGTTATAGGCCTTGGAAGCCCAAAAAACCCGTTTTTAGTGCAAAATGACGTTTTTAGAAAAGACCTTAAATGAACTCGGTGACCAAAACTTTTGCTTTTATCGTACTCAGGAGACCCAAAAACCATAAAAAAGAAAATTGAGCCAAAATCAACAAAATAAAATATATATTTTTAATCAAATTAAAAGTGCGGATATATTTATGCAACAGTACTAAAACCATTTTTTATCTCAAATCTTTCATAAAAATAGAAAAAATATGCAGATTTTTGTTGTAACATGGTTTTCAGCCATGCTCTTTCGAATGGAAGAGGTTTCCATTCATGAAACAATCGGGAACATATCGAACTCCGAAAAATCGGGGTGCGGATATATTTTTGCAACACATTGTAGCACCAGCATGTTCCGCGTCAATTTTTACACCTAGGGGATGTGTTTATAAAATTTTAACATTTTTTACTTCAGTCTTTGGAGTCACATTAAGTGCGCCCCCACAAGCCGTACAGCTCTGGAATTTCCTAGGCCAAAAATTTCCTAACTCGATTGCAACTTTAGATAAATCTTTGTAATTGGTTTTCAGATTATAGGATCTGCACTTGTTGATATGATTTTAGGGATTTTTGCTAGTAAAATATTTTTGAGTTGTAAAGTGTCCAGTTTGGGAAGTATCCGGGGTTGGGAAGTGACATGGGTTGCTAACTGTCTAAAGTTGTGAAGTTTCAGGAATTCTCCTATTTCATATGTGAATCATACCACAAAAACGGCAAGTTTTCCGGCAAATATTTTTCATAAAATCTGTCTGCGTTTCACAAGCATTATATTTTGCATAAAAAGGACATTCGTTTATTTTATCAGTGCAATTTCCTATAAGATTTTTAAAAATTATTTTAAAATATTAATATTGTACCACCTCTATTTGGATTAGTTGTATCGCTCGTACAAATCTGATAGTAAGATAGATTAAAAAGTGCAATAACTGCTTGATTCAATATGAACCATCTGTATGGCTTATTCATTCCTCCAAATAGCGATAGAATTATAATCCAAGTCATTATAACTGTATTTATGATGGAGAAATGAAAGTTGTCAAAGAATTTTAAAAGACCTTTTAAAGAGTCTTTTATATATCTTTGATTTCTATCCCTATTTAGCCAAGTTTTCCATTGATCGATATAATCAATTGTTTGGTGAAAATGTTTCATATACTTTTTTGCTGTAGTATGAATACATTGCGCTACTAAAGAATCGTCGATTAATGGGACTTTATAATTAAGATATCCATCAAAATCATCTAAAATAAAAGTTTGCATAGGGTGTTTCCGTCAAGAAAAAACTTCTCCCTGGTTAGGGTCAGGGATGTTCTGAGTTTGAATCGAGTTTGGCTACGTATCTAAAAAAATACGCATTCAATCCATAAAGTTAATAGCNGTGTTTCCGTCAAGAAAAAACTTCTCCCTGGTTAGGGTCAGGGATGTTCTGAGTTTGAATCGAGTTTGGCTACGTATCTAAAAAAATACGCATTCAATCCATAAAGTTAATAGCTCATTTGGAGGCCTGGAAATTGTAGATTTAAATGAACTTTAGTTGACTTAATTCTGATTTAAAATTGTAAAGTTATAGCCTCAAACTCAAACGAAACTCGATCGGGTTTTCCGAATTTGATCATCGAGTTTCGTTCGAGTTTGAGGCTATGACTTTACAATTTTAAATCGGAATTAAGTCAACTAAAGTTCATTTAAATTTACAATTTCCAGGCTTCTAAATGAGCTATTAACTTTATGAATTGAATGTGTATTTTTTTAGACATGTAGTCAAATTCGATCCAAACTCAGAACACCCCTGGTTAGGGTGATCAGTTGAGATTTAAAAGACACTTTTTGGAGAGTTTAAAGATTGACTTAAAAGTTCTGAGGGCGCTCCAAATTAATTTTATTTTTCGAGATTAACGAACGGGTAAGTTTTTAAGAGTCATTTCGAGTCAGAATTCGGGCGACAAAAAATTCAAAACCTTGTCCGAAGCTCAAAAACCCGATTTTACGTTGATTTTTCGAATTTTATAATCAGTCTAAAACACCCTGGATAATTTTTTTCGGCCAAAATTTTTATTTGGCTGATGTATTTTATCATGGAGAACATTTCTAGCGTTTTTTTGAAAAAATCTGAGAAATTTCAATTTTTGACCATTTTTACACCAGACTAGGGGGAGGGGTCAAAAAAATTTTCTCAGATTTTTCCAAAAACACACTAGAAATGTTCTCCACAATGAAATACATCGGCCAAATAAAAATTTTGGTCGAAAAAATTATCCAGGTTGTCTTAGACTGATTAGAAAATTCAAAAAATCAACATAAAATCTGGTTTTTGAGCTTTGAATAAGGTTTTGAATTTTTTGCCGCTCGAATTCTGACTCGAAATGATTCCTAAAAACTTCCTCGCTCGTTAATCTCGATAAATAAATTCAAATTGGAGTTCTCTCGAACCGTTTAACACTAGTCCCTGGGACCTTCGAGTTATAAGAAAACGTCTCTTAAGTTCTTACAGAAGAAAGTGCAGTTTGATACAGTAAAATTCATCATAGCTTCAACTCCCATGTTTGATGAATAAATATTATTTTTAACGTTAAGTTCAACTAAATCTATTAACGTTTCAATTGTCGAATTTATTGATTTTATTATTGGATAATGCAATTTATATTCTTCTTTAACGGCTTCTAAAACTCAGGAGCCCATTCTTACATCTGGAAGTTGACAATTTTGATGCTCATAACTTTTTACCATCATCGTGTTTCAATCCATAATGCTTCTACTTTTTTTGTTCCTCTCAAAAAATGCAACAAAAAAGTCCAAGACACCATGGATTGAAACGCGAATAGTAAAAAGTTATGAGCATCGGAATTTTTTACTTCCGGAGATAAGCAACGGGAGCCAGATTGTTTTAAAGGTTCTCTATACTCTCTATTCACTTAAGGCACAGCGCGGGAAAAAGGTTATAACAACGTGATCCTCCATAGTGTAATCAGTAGAGCAGCTCAAACACTATCATGAAGGGGAGGGTTCGATTCTGGGGGTTGAAAATTTGTGTTTTAGTGAATCAAACAAAGTTATTAAAGCAAACTCTCCTTAAAATTACTTGAAAAATTTTTGCCTATCAATAATTTTCGATTTTGACCCCAGGGCTACCACGAAATCCGGTTATATCTTTTTCCAGATTTAGCCGAATTTCCGGTACCCGGAGGTCAAAATCGAAAATTATTGATAGGCTAAATTTTTCATGTAATTTTAAAGGTGTTTGCTTTAACCACTTTTTTTGATTCGCTAAAACACAAAATTTCGACCCCCAGGATCGAACCCTCCCCCTTCATGATGGCGTTTGAACTGCTCTACTGATTGCACTATGAAGGATCACGTTGTTATGACTTTTTTCCCATTTTCCCGTGTTGTGAAGGGTGTCATAGGAAGAAGAAATGGCGCTATTTTTTTGTTAAAAGAAAGTTAAAAAAGAAAATTTTTTCAAACAAAAAAAGAAAAAAGCATAAACATCATAAAATTAAAATTTTACCAGCAATAGCAAAACATTTTCCACTTGATAATGCCTCACAACCCGCACAACTAATAGATTCAACAAAAATATTTGGACTATTTGGCTCCAACAAGAATGAAAGGTCCTCTCCAAGCCCCGAACTATGAATCCTTAGACTATTATTATAATAAACAGCAGGGTATTTATATAAACAATAGCCGTTGCTTATTTTGATAGTTGAAATAATTTCATCCAAGTTGACATATTTTAAAAAATCTCCCGATCCCGGTGCTCCATACATGTAACAAGTACCATTTGCACAAGAATGTGTAATAATAAAGTATTTAAAATTTGTGTTATAGGGAGTAAAATACACACCATTAATATCACGGATACAAAGATTTATACATTGGGTATTGCTTAATACGAATGAAGCATTATACTGATTATAACTACTGAAAACATCCGTAAAGGGCTGAGTTGCTGATGGCCAAAAATACTTCATACCATTATTGCATTGGCAGGAATCTTAAATAGATTAAAAAATTAATCGGTGCCATACCTGGGCAGGGGTTAGAAATGGATCCTCCTCATTTTTTCGAAGTTACACCTTATCTCTCCATCCCTAGTTTATGATAAGTCAATCATTTGTGAATAGTTCGTTTCATTGCAAATAACGAAAAAACAAGAATTTTTGGAAATAGTATAGTATACGGAGAACTTTAACATTTAATTGGAAATACATAATACATACGATGTGTTGTCGAGCAATAAGGACTATTATTAGATTCTCACAAAATTGTAAAAAATGTAAAAAACTAAAGGCAAAAAATAGAGAAATTTTTGTAAAAAGGCAAAAAAATTTGGACGCGAGTGAGATTCGAACCCGCACCTTAAAAATATAAGTCAACTGCCTTAGCCACTATGCTATCGCGCAGACAATTTATGATCAATATAAAAATCAATATCACCTAAACGCATAAAATATTGAATTTTGCAAGTTAATTTGCTGAAAAACGTGCGCAGCTCATCAGCTAATTCCTTCAAATTTTTTACAAGTCGAGGATGCTCTATAAGAATATATAGGACTTTTTCGAAATTTCCACCATCAACTGGGAAGGTTCCCTTGTCAGTCACGCGTGTCATGTAGAAGTGTCCGATATGTCATATAGACATGCCCGATATGTCATGTAGACATGTCCGATATGTCATATGTGTCACATAAAGATTAGGGTATATAAAGGACCCCGAAACAACCCACTCTGTCCCTCGGAGAGTCGAGGTTTAATTGTAATATATTAGCAAGAATAAAGGTTTTATAATTAATTAGGTTTTCATAACCCCAGGGACCCCCAGCTATCAGAGGCCGTTACCAGCGACAAAACAGTGGTGCATCGGCCAATTTAAGAATCCTATGAACCACCCAAATGTGAAAATTTAGATTTTGACTGCAAAATGTAAGATTTTGAACGTAAATTTCTATTTTTTTCCGTGTTCCAAATTTTATCATTTTTTAATATTCTGAAAGTGTAAATTTTTTTCTACAAAATTGTTTAAAAATTTTTTTAAAGTCTACTTCGTTAAATTTAAGCAAATAATGTACTCGAATTCATATATAATTGTTTAAAAGGTCTATTAATGGCCTTCATGGTGAAATGGTAAAGTCCATTTCCAGCCACAATACCAAAAAAGTATCTTTTTTTACTCCAATTTTAAATGATGGCGCAGAAACAGCTCCAGAAGAACTAGAATAATATCTAATGCCTTCAAAAAGTCCACAATCAGGTAAGAAGTTTAGCAAAAAATTTATTGAAAACGTTGAACTAATGTCAAGAAGAAAATATTTGACTTTTGTGTCAAATACATTTTTAAAAGAATCGAATAGAAAAATAAAAAGGCGAAGCAATGTTCCGGAACTTGGACCCCCTCCCCCACTCATTTAAAACATACTCTTACCTATACTGATAAAAGTATGATCTATAGATGCACTTAGTGCACTACCAGTTATTGTTAACCCAGATGC
>OZJO01000456.1:0-11242 GCA_900406225.1 Acrobeloides nanus | reverse complement strand
GGGAGTTTCCATGGGAGGGTTGCAAAAAAGTTGCAAAATTTGTTTTAAATCGCCATGCAAAATTTGCAGCGCACAAGATTACGTGGTAATACGATCTATTGTTCGATTAAATAAATATTGTCCATTCGCGTCGCAACATAAGAGAAACGAGCTAGCAGAAGAAAGTTTTTTGTATCGGTGACACGCCGGTGTCACGAAGAACAAAAACTTTAACCACTTCTATTTATAGAAAGTAATCGAAAATAGATATTTTGGTATAAGAACTTAATGTATTATTATAATACTTAAGTGAAGATAAGTGAAAGAAGAGCACAGTTGGTTTATAATGGGTTGATCGAAAAGTTCTGCGTCTTGTTACATGAATTTTGGACCGGAAAATTTAGGGGTAACATCGTGCGAGGAATTGATTGCGCGCATTCTCGAAGCGTGAAAATACTTTTTTTTAACCTTGATTCATGAAAAACGGTGTGTATTTATTGAAGCGAAAATGCAAAAAAATTCTAATTTTCACCAGAAAATCAACTGTATAGGGTTTTTCTTGTTTTTTTCTCGAGGAATCGATTATGCGCATTTTCGAGGCATAAAAAAGCGACTCCTTTTGGGGGTGAAAATTTATGTCATTTCCTCAAATTTTCGTGTCAATATACAAATTTTCTTGAATCCGAGGTCAAATTCTGATTTCCCATACATTTTTACCCCAAAAGGGTTCGTTTTTAGGCAAAAATCGCATTTTTTCGACTTTTCGCTTCAATACATACATCCTTCCTTGAATCAGGGAAGCGTTTTTTCGCTTCGAAAATGTCAAATTTGGATTTCTCGCATGTTTTTACCCCTAGAGGGATCATTTCTAGAAAAAATTTTCACGTGGGTGCGACCCCCTCCCCCTAATGGGGAGGGGGTCGCACCCACGTGAATTAGGGGGAGGGGGTCGCACCCAACCTGATAGAAAACCTGTTTTGTGTGCTGAATATAGAATATACTGCATGAACATATCCATGAGTATATTGGTGCTGAATGAATATATCCAATTGCGCTGCGCCATCGAATGCCAACTTTTTTGTTACACGTCGCGCGGGAAACGGAGTATATCTCTAAAAAATTTTTGTTCTACTTTTTAGCTCCATACCTTGTTAGACATAGCATAAATTTTCTACACAAAATTTTTAGATTGTGGTGTCGCCTATGCGTGGACTTGACCCACATATTTTTTGGTTTTGGACATGCTAATTTTCTCGACGATTCGTGCTGCAAATAGGACATTACTATTTCAGTGGCCTGTGCTTTTCTTTACGCTTATCATATTCCGGGTTGCGCATATGTTTATTCAAGGTTGTGACTTTTGAATTTAATGCAGAAGAGTGACCTTTTGTGTTACATTGTTTAAAAGTTTATGTAAATAAATCTCAAAGAGTCCGATGACATGTTGCCGAAAATAGTAGATTTTTATCCAAAATTGACACCAACCCCGTTTTTTGGTGGTGAATTCGAAAATGGGTCCAAAAATCTGAAAATAAACTCTGAGATTTCAACAAATCTGGACCGCATGGCCTAATGGTTAGGACGCTGGCCATTCATGTTATTGGCGCTGGTTCGATCCCATCAGAGTTGAAATTAAAAAAAATTTTTTAAACCTCCCTTAAAATTTAGTATGTACCCCACTCGAAGTATCCGTCGCGAATCTGTGTGTACCGAGACGAACGCCGGGACAAAGTTGCGAGTTCAACCAGCAATGCCCGACAATATTTTCGAAACTTCGATACTATTGCATTGATGACATATGCCAATTGCCAAATATGGCGAGCCCATCAAAATCGAACAATTTTGATGTTCATTCATATAATTCATATCCAATTGGTACTACTGACCGACAACAAGAAAATGCACTACCTATGTCGGTGTTACCATCACCGTTTTTACAGCCTCAAGCAGCACCAACGGATGAAAGTTTTCAAAATTTTCAAAATCCACCCAAGAGATTTTCATCATGGGGGCCTAGACGTAGGTTTATTGTAATTTTGAAAAAAATGAGCCCTCTTGGGGGTAAAAAAGTTTTGAATTTTTGAAAAAAATTGAATTTTTGTTCGGCGAAAAAAGTTTTCAATTTTCGCGTCAATACACCAACTCCATTCCCTGAATTAGGATCAAGATAATTAATTCATGCTTAGAAAATGTGCGCAATCGATTCTCCGCATAAAATTACCTCCAGATGGATGCTTTTATGGTAAAAATAGAAATTTTTTCAATTGTCGCGTCAATACACCGAATCCATTCCCTGAATCAGGGACAGGAAAGTGTTTTCATGCTTCCGGAATGCGCGCAATCGATTCTCCGCATAAACTTACATCAAAGCGGGCTCATTTTTGGGACCCAAAAAATTCTGGGTCCCCAAAATCACAAAAGTGAACTTTTTTGGACCACCCTGTACTTTTTACCTCCACGTATGTACTATTTATATATGTACCTATATACCCTATATATCTTAACACAACTTCCAGAATGTAACAGTTGGGACATCCGATACAATAACAAATGCTATCCCAAGAGAAGCCCTGGGCAACCCTGTATAATAAATGACCAATGTATTACCCCAACATATTACCGAAGACATAGACGACAAACGGGTTACTTGCAGTATGTTTGTGATCAAGGAATATGCAGCTATCTAAGCAAGTTTGGAGCTACTACGGCTCTTATACCCATTGGACGTGGTGTAAAGTCGAAAAATTTTATTTTTCAAAATTTTCTCAAAACCCCTTTAGGGGTAATTTTTGACCTTGTTCGATTTTGGACAATGGTATAAGGATATAAATGGTATAAGGGTATAAGAGCCGAAGTAGCCCCACAAGTTTTTATCCTCTTTCCCATGACGATCCTTTTATTTGTTCCCTATTTAGAGGTGTGGGGTAACCCTGGTGACCCACTAGCTAATCCCATACCTATCAAGTTTTTTAGGCGCTCCAACATTGCTTTGTTCAAATTCCCAAGCACCACAAACGATAAACGGCGTTGTTCTTTCGTGTATAACGCAACAATGTGGTGTGGGATATAGATGCGAGTATATATACTCGGGCGGTGGCCAATATGCTTGTTGTCCCATCTCAGCGGCGGCAATAATATCTTCAGGTGCCGTGGGCTATGACGCTTCTTTATTGACTGGTATGGAAATAAATCAGAATTAAGTAAAGATTTTAGGACTGCCAACAA
Source organism: Acrobeloides nanus (assembly GCA_900406225.1). Lineage (NCBI taxonomy): Eukaryota > Metazoa > Nematoda > Chromadorea > Rhabditida > Cephalobidae > Acrobeloides > Acrobeloides nanus. The sequence continues at coordinate 8,038 of OZJO01000456.1, read as the reverse complement.
ATTTACCGATAAATTCGGGTTGTGTCTCGACAACATGCTCGGCGATTGGAAATTCTCGGATTCTGCCGTGTGGGTGTCCAACGCCACAATCGGAGATTCTTTGTTGTCCACAACCGTTGAGTAAGTTTGAAAATATGGGCTCTCACTTGAACATTTCCCATGGTCGGGCTCGGGGCTTCCACGCTAATACTGCCGACTTTCGAAAGACTTTAGAAAAGGGAAAAATTGCGGGCCTTTCATGAGCACGGGGTTTATTTTGCTGGAAAATGGGCCTACATGTTCTTCTTTTGCAAAGGATGCCAAAACAAAGTCTTTAGTAAATGGAAAAGCAACATCACTGAGCTCAAACTTTTGTGAAACACTAAAATAAACCATGATCGAAACCCATGCCAATAACATGAATGGCCACCCATTAGTACACTGGCCATTCATGTTATTGGCGTAGGGCGCATGAGCTAATGATCGAAATAAAAATTTCGACCATTAGATCATGCGCCCAGCATTTTTGAATCTCGTCATGACACAGAGTTTAATTAATGTCAACAAATTTTAGCCCAAACGAGCCTCAACTTCGGCTTCCTACAATGGACAATCTCATTAAATTTCATCCCCTGCTACAACTCAAATAATGGCATCAATAACCAGTTCAGCTACTGCTACTCGCCAACTGTAAAAGTTGTTGCTTCTGTCATACAACTTTTGCCGGTCTTACCAACCACGACAACTACGACCACAACCACGACTACGACCACTACAACCCCTACGACAACGACAACAACTGGTAACTAAGAGAATTGTAAATTTCAAAAATCGATTTTTTAGTTTTACCTTGTGCAAGCTGCACAATGAATGAGTTAACTCTAACACAAGGTACCCAACCTGGAGAGATGCCGATGGTGCCAGGAGGCATCCAAATCGGAGCAGATGGGTGCGCATCGATTACAGTTATATGTGATGCCTCGTCAGTGGCGGGAGCTATAGTTTTTATGGAGGTAAGTAAAATTGGAATTTTTTTCATATTTTTTCTGATTTTCCAATCTTTCTATATATAAGGCACTTCTATAGTTTTGCACTCATAAAGTTGACTCGTTTTTCATAAAGAAAAATAAAATCGAGGCAATTTAAGTCTAAGCCTAAGCTTAAGCCTAAGCTTAAGCCTAAGCATAAGCCTAAGCCTAAGCACACCTGTCCAAACTTGGCCAAAAATGGGGTCAAGAGAAATTCGGGTAGAAATCAACTTATTTTGATTTCTGAAGCATTTATAGACATAAATTTGTACATTTTGAACACGCCCCAGTCAAATCCGGCAACTTTTGATTCAATTTAAAAAATCAAAAAAATTTTTTTGAGCAAAAACATTTTGCCGGAGATGTGAGTCGAACCTGACTCCATTGTGGTGTAAAGGCCGACGGCTTCGCCACTGCACCACAGAGGCTTGTAAATTGAAAATTTTAAAACGAATAAGAACTAAGCTACCAAATAAAAAGGCGTATTAGCACAACTTCCAAAGCTTATAAAAATCGCCGAAATTTTTACCGAAACACACCCCCTAGGGGTAAAAGTTGACGCGGAACACGCTGGTGCCGTTATTTTCAAACCAAAAATCTTCGAAAACCTATGAATTTTCGCAATTTTTAAATAAAACAAATTTTTTGCATAGAATTGAATTAAAGATTCGTTTAATCAAAAAAGCAAAAAATAGGGTTGATTCAAAAAGTTATAACTTTTTAACGCAAAGTCCATTTTTTATGATCGACCTCTCAAAAGATTCCTTAGATGTTGCTCTACAACTCTCCGTAACTTTTTTTTCGAGCGTTGAAGAAAAATTTGTAAATTTTTCGCGAAAAGTAAAAAAAAACGAAAAATTTGCGATTTTTCAAGAAAATTTCAAACTTTTTTGACGAAAAAAAAGAAAAAAGTTACGGAGAGTTTATGAGCAACATCTAAAGAATCTTTTGAGAGGTCGATCATAAAAAATGGACTTTGCATTAAAAAGTTATAACTTTTTGAAGTCAAGGCACCGAGCATATATTTCAAACATAATTTAAAAATTAAGGAAAATATTTTTTCGAAAAAACATTTTTGCGGGTAGCTAGATTTTCACCTGTAGAATATAAAAAAGAAATTGTTGAAATTCACTTGATTTTCATCGATATATGACTGTTTTTGTAAACATGCCATTTTCTCGGGACTTAGAAAAATTTTCAGAGTCGAAAAAAAGTCGAAAATTTGGCTGAACACCAATCGTGCTAATTCTTTTCGTTTTGTGTTATTAGCAATGTAAGAACACGTTTTATCATGTTTTTTCCACTGACCCCATTTTTGGCCAAGTTTGGACAGGTGTGCCTAAGCCTAAACTTAAGCCTAAGCTTAAGCCTAAGCTTAAGTCTAAGCCTAAGTCTAAGCCTAAACTTAAGCCTAAGCTTAAGCCTAAACTTAAGCCTAAGTCACGGGTGAGCGCAAAACTATAGAAGTACCCCCTTTTCCCAATCTATCGCTTTAATAATTTTTTCAGTTCAACAACGGTCAATTCGGTGGCCCTACTACAGGGAACCTAATGCCAATTGTTAGTGCTACATTTACGTGTAGTACGGCCGGTGTATGGACGTTTACGTCGAATGGTGTTTCGGCTACGATTTTCGAAGTTCAGTGCACCACGACCACATAGATAAAAGTCAATGCTTTTTGACTAAATATAGCTTTTCATCATGTTAAACTTTATTTTGAAAAGTTTTTTCAGTTTCCATTTTGTAATGGCGACGATTTCGCTTCAATAAACAATTTTTATTGGATCAGGCAATGTTGCCTGAATTCAAAAAAATCTGTATTGAAACGAAATCGTTAACTTTACCAAAAAGATAAACCAGTGGCCTATAACTCTTTTTGGAAAATGTAAAATAGCAATATAACTGTTCAATTATACCAACAAGGAGAGGGACGTTACTTGATAGTGACAGATTTTTTCCGGACCTGTGACCATCAAGTACCATCCCTTTCCTTGTAAGAATTTCCATTTTCCAAACAGGTTTATACCCCCAGAAAAATTTTCAACAACAAAGTTTTTTGTTCTTCGGGTTATTTCTTAAAAATTTCAATTTCTTGAACTGCACTGCACCTACTTTGTTTATGTCAACTTAGCCGTTTCTAGCATGAACAAAAATATTCCCCCATTCACTGTCCACGTTTCAATCTTAACTTTTGGGTACTAGTATGATTTGGCTACTCCACCCAAAAATTACCAATTTTTCCACTGAATTTAACATTTTTCCACCAAAATTAACATTTTCTGACGATTTTTAGCTCAAAAATTGCCGTTTTAAAGCTGGAAATCCTCATAAAATGACACAATTTTTGGTAGACAATGATTTTTTTTGAAAAATTGAAAAATTTTTGTGAGGTACCCAAATCATACCACGGCGCACCAAAAAGCCGAAAAGGTGGGAACAAATGTAAAAAGTCAAAAAAGAATGCTCGCCGAGCGCTTCAAAATGAGTACTATATCATGGGGTAACGTAAAAAATCGATTTTTCAAAAATTTCTCCAAATCGACTGAATTTTTGTACTCGGGGGCATAGATCGGCAAGGTGGGGGGGGGGACCCCCAATGAGGTGGTCCCCCACCACCTCAACCAAAAAAGGACCTTTTTTTAGCTTGAGGTAGTCTTCTGATACCCAATTTTTATGAACTACCTCATATGTTCGGCGGGGTCAATGCGTGGTCCTCCTTCAATTTTGGGTCCATGCGTGTGTGGGTCAGGGGGAACTCCCCCCCCTGCCGACCTATGCTCGGGGTTTTCGGGTATGAGGAATACGAATCCGAAGGAATTTTTGAATTTTGACCACAGGAAGGGGCCAAATCGGCTAATTTCTTTACATGGGGGGGGGTGGGGTATTTTACGTATACGTAAAATATCGAAATCGAACAAAAAAATTTTTTTACATGAGTTTTTCTATACCAGCAGAGAGCGTCACTCGGGAGTGCCGCTCGGAGTCACTCTTGGATAAATCTCGAGCTCGGCTTCCGATACTTCTTTTTCATTTTTTCCCCCACCTCTTTGGTGCGGGAAACTACTATGAAGTTTCCTATTTTCCATAAAACGGTTAAGGTTCTGCCATCTATTTTTAAGTTCTTTCATCTTTCTTTTTTATATTCTTATTTTGTTATAGATACATATAAATAAAATTTTTTATTTCTTTGTGAAATTTTTTATTTCTTTTCAAATAAAATTACATAAATATGCAAATTTTAGTTCAATGTAAACCAAGGAGGACCAATTGTGAACTTCGTACAGACTGTTTCTGCAACCCTAACTTGTGTCAATGGTAGTTGGGAGTATATCCAAAATGGTATTTCTCGTGTGATATTTGAAGTTAATTGCCTGCAATCTTAATGTGTATTGTTATTGTTTAAGGATATACATATTGTATAAATTTTCGGGTATTTCATTGTTTTTTCTATCATTGTAATCACTAATCTTAAAGGGGGTGCAAATTAGGGCCCTTTCTCCAAAAAAATTTTTTTTTGACAAATGACTTTTTAAGGGTNATTTCATTGTTTTTTCTATCATTGTAATCACTAATCTTAAAGGGGGTGCAAATTAGGGCCCTTTCTCCAAAAAAATTTTTTTTGAAAAATGACCTTCTATGGGTAAAAATAGGATGAAAAGCGATTGCGCATACTGCCAAATTGTGAAAACGCTTCCTTGACCCTGATTCAGGGAAGGAATCGGTGTATTGAAGCGAAAATCAAATATTTTCGGATTTTTATGAGAAAACCGTCGATTCTTAGGTTTTTCTAGGTGGGGAATCGATTGCGCGTATTTCCCGAACCTCGAAGCATCAAACGACCGGGAAAGCTCTTGAAGATCGTCATTTTTAGACCTTTCGACTCAATTTCCTCGAAAACTAGCTAAGAATCATCGGTTGCGCGAGTCTGTAATGTTTTTATATACTCGTTATGATAAATCAATTCCACCTATCTAAAAAAATCTAAAACGAAACTTTTGCAAATTGTTCCGCGGCTACTATCAATCAATCAATTTATTTAACCCAAAGGCCTAACACCGTTTTAAGGGCTAATAGAATAATATAAACACAGGACACGTCATAAATAAATATCAAATCTTTCCAGAGAAGAAGTCTTAAAAAATCTATCTAAAACGAGCTATGCTCCATCGGTCAACCAGTCGGGTTGAATACGTTCTAAAACTTTTATGGCATCTTCTAGAGCTAATCGTGTACGCAATTTGAGTTTTTCGACTTTTGCTTCATGAATCACCTTTTCTTCTTCGCTCATTCCTGTCGTATTCGTAAATGCCAAAATCAAAAAGGATAACTGAAACGCCTGGTTCACCATAACATAATCATATGCTGTTTTGAACTAAATTTTTATGTAGAATTTTTAGAAAGAGAATAATTTTACCTTTTCAACCGTGAAATCTGGTTTTTTACCCAAAAATTTGGTTAAATTTTCATAGTAGAAATCCAAAATGGAAGTTTCGAGTTCGCGACGGATTTCTGCATCTGTGCACACAGTTAAGATTCGAGCGATGTCGTTAGCGGGATTTCCTATTCAACAAATTTTCTATGCTTTCTAAAAATTCTACCTTCAAAAGGAAGTTGAAAGTCTATGAATGCAAGAATTTTGCCAGGAATAGACCCATCTGCCTGTTTCTCCCATAAAATGTTGTTGGTCCATAGGTCTCCATGTTGTAAAAGTGATGGCAGTCCTAGAAATTTTTTCGCTTTTAATCTTTTAATATAAAGGCATTTTATGCTTGTTTGTTTGCAAAAATATTTTTGACAGCTTAAATCTAAAACCTTACCAGCCTATACCTATACCACGATCTTAAAGGAGTCGAAAAAATAGCATCTGCCAAAAAATTTTTTGAAAATTTTCAGAGTCATTCATTTTGGGTTAAAATGTGGTCAATTTTGAATGGCAATACTCAATTGTTTCTGTGGCGTGGTGGAAGAGTGCTCGGTTTTGAGGTTGAAGGGCCAGGGTTCGAACCCCGGTCTCACATCAAACTTTTTGCAAACATTTGAATATTTAAAAAAATAAAAAAGCGTAAAAAATAATTAAAAATCATATTTAAACGTTTTTAAGAAAAGGCAACAAAATTTGGAGGCGAACAGAATCGAACCCTGCATCCCTTGGCACAAAGTCGAGCACACTGCCACTTAACTACGGGACTTGTTAACTATATAATTTAAATTTCAAGTGACGTTAACACAAAGTCACAAGTGGTGTTAACACAAAAGTCCACAGAGCATTAGCGCTCGGTCTTCCCAGTTCTAGATTAAAAAAAAAAGAAATCACCTAAATCTTTACAACACCCACGAAATGTGTATTCTAGTATGGACAGCTCGTTGAAAAGTTTGTCAGTCCTTTTAAAAACTTCGTCAAACATCCCTAAAAAGAAAAGAGTTTTTTAAAGACAACTAGAGGTTTACCAGGGCAACATTTTTGTAGACTGTCGATAGTTGGCTTGACCATGTTCTTAAAATCTTCGCTGATAATGCCAATTTCTGTAAAACGATTTTTCCAATTGTCTTCATTTGCCAGTTGGAAAGCGTGAAAAGCCGCGAGATACTTGACAATTTTTTTAATCTAAAAGGCATTATAGCCATATGGTCCATGTGCGTTTCTTCGAAACTATAAAGGCTGCGAGGTTTGCATTCACTAGCCGAGTATACACAAAAAACAATACTATGTGGGGTCGGGCGAGAACTTTCCAATTTGTCGCCTGTGCATAGACTCGAATGAAACGAAGGGGATGAAACGATCGAATGAAACGACAAATGGAAAAAACCAATAAAAGGTTGAGGTGGGGGGGAGGTAGCTGAAATGATCACGCGTGATCACGGTGGGAGGGGGATCAGGTTGATCATGTGATCAGACACGTAGTGAGGGGCAATCCCCCCACGAAATCGAAAAAGATGAAAATTTTCCTAATGGTCTCCCTTATTGTTTTGGCCAAGAGGGTCTAAAAATGTTAAAAATTTGTTCATGTGTTATGTGAATGACCCCATAGTGTTATTGGTTACCTGAAATGCATGAAGAGTCGCAAAAACACCCAAGGTTTGACTTTCTTCACTCAAATCCTCCATTATAATAATGCCCATTTTCTTTTCTTTAGGATAAAACTTTTGTGTATAATAAACTTTTGGCATCGGCAACTCTTTGTTTTCTCTAAAAACTTCATAGAAATCACATTCAACATTGTGGACTTTGGCGAGTTGGTCTGCCATTTTTGCCATGAATTTCATCTAAAATTTTTTCTTGTTTCGTAGCAATAAAAGTAATTTAAACCTGCTCTGTTTTCTCTTCCGTATACATCTGGTCCACGAACCCGCTAAGACAATCCACAGAGGGGATTTTCATGACAACTTTATAAACAGGATCTTTTTGATCGTTGACAAAAATGCTGGTTTTGTAGATTTTTGAAGCATAACCTTGGTTTAAGCTGATGTCATGCGCAGTAATCTTAAAATTTTTAGTTCAATTTTAAAGGGGGTAACAATCGGAGCCCATTCTCTGAAAAAAAATTTTTGCAAAAAGTACATTCCTATGAGTAATTTTATGCGAGAAATCGATTGCGCGCATTCCCGAAGCGTGAAAATGCTTCCTCGATCCTGATTCAGGGAAATAGATGTGTGTATTGAAGCAAAAATCAAAAAATTATGAAATTTCTCCCTCAAAATCATATTTCTGGGGATAATTTCATGTGGGGAATCGATTGAGCGCATTTCCGAAGCTTGAAAACGCTTCCCTGACCCTGATTCAGGCATGTTGAATTTGCGCTTCAATACACATGTCCCTGAAATCAGGGTTAAGGAAGCATTTTCACGCTTCGGGAATGCGCACAATCGATTTCTCGCATGATTTTACCCCTATATAGGCTGTTTTGGCAAAAATTAATTTTTCGATTGAGATTAGTCCCTGATTCTTATCCCCCCTTTAAGAAAATTTTTCAACTCTTTACCGATGTCACTTCATTTCCATTCAAAATTTGATCAAAAGTTGGATCATGCTT
>OZJO01000455.1:0-11028 GCA_900406225.1 Acrobeloides nanus | reverse complement strand
TTCAAAACAACTTGCTATACACCATCACAAAAGTTGTTGTTTAGGCCAAGATCTACAAAATGAGCTATCATGTGTAGCAAGTATCGACAAAAAGTGAAAACATGTTACATGTTTTCAAAACATGCTACATGTTTTCACCACTACCCCCCGATAGGGGGTCATGAAAATTTTTTTGGAACTTGGGACTTGCGCCAATCGATTCCCCGCATAAAATTAGGGGTAATAGGGTCATTTTTAGAAAAAAATTTTTTTTGACGATAACTCCCAATAAACGGCCCTCCCCCTTTAACTGTTTCAAATTTACCTGCATAAGATGTTGTTAAATTATTTTTAAGAAATCCAGATTCACCAAAGTCTCCTAATTTTATTTCAAAATCTCTTTGTTTTGATGGGAAGTTTAAAAAAATATTTGATGGCTTTACATTACGATGAATAATGTTCATCGTCTTACATGACACCAAAGCATTAATAAGTGCTATAGTTATACAAGCTATAAGGCCCTCTGAAATCATTTGATCCTTGTTTTTATGAACTTTTAAATACAAATCCTGAATAAATTTAATATATATGTTGTAGCCGATATTGAATTTCAGTCGATTCTGAATCGGCTAGCGAGAAAATTTCAATATTCAAAATCGGCTAGCCGATATTGAATATCCACATGATTATACAAAATCGGCTAGGCCTTAGGCCTAGCCTTACAAGGGAAGGTCACCAATTGAGGGTGCGACTTTTAAAAAAAATGTCCATATTCTTGTAGAGCATCCCTGGTTTGCCTTTATTTTTTGTGGAATTAGCTGATTATGGTTACACCCCGTTGAGCTAATCAACCCTGAAAATTTCATTTTAGCCTTTGCATATAATATTTATTAAGGGGCCTCCAAAAACACCTTTATTTGACTTCTTTTGTCGAAATTTTGACATTTTCCATCGTTTTTGGATATGGCGAACATTTTCTAAGTGTTTTTAGAAAAAGTTGAAAATTTTTGAAAAAATTGATTTTTTTGGGGTCTATCCATGGGGTCCAAAAAATCAATTTTTTCAAAAANAAAATTTTCAACTTTTTCTAAAAACACTTAGAAAATGTTCGCCATAGCCAAAAACGGTGGAAAATGTCAAAATTTCGACAAAAGAAGTCAAATAAAAGTGTTTTTGGAGGCCCCTTAATAAATATTATATGCAAAGGCTCTGAAAAATGAAATTTTCAGGGTTGATTAGCTCAACGGGGTGTAACCATAATCAGCTAATTCCACAAAACACACAAGTTTAGATGATTTTAATCTCAGGTTCGATCCCCCGCTCGAGCATTCATTTTTTGCCCATTTTTTTCTAAAACGACATGTTTACCATAATTTTTAGGCGCAGATTACGAATTTGTCGTTATTAATCGATTGGTTCAAAAATTTTTGTAAAATTAAGGGGGTTACTTTTTAAAAATATGCGCATTTCAAAAATGTCTCCAAAACCGCTAATTTTTGTACTTTTTTTGGGGTTTTCGGCTATGGAGATATTATTTTTTAACAAATTTTTTTGTAAAAATTAAAAAATTAGGAGGTTGCCCCCTAAAAATTCAAATTATTCATGATTTGAAATTCGCATATTTTTAAGGAGTAACCCCCTTAATTTTTACAAAAAATTTTGAATCAATCGATTAATAACGACAAATTCGTAATCTGCGCCTAAAAATTATGGTAAACATGTTGTTTTAGAAAAAAATGGACAAAAAGAGTGCTAGAGCGGGGGATCGAAACTGAGACTAAAATCATCTAAACTCGTGTGATAACCAATCGACTACGCTCGCTTTGATATAATTGGTATTTAATTTGTTAAGTACTGTTGGTTTAATTTTTCGATTTTTCATGGCTAATTTCTCCAAAAATGTGAAAGATGCAAATTTTTTCGAACGGCTCAAAAGTTTTCTTATATAATACTAAAAACATCTAGAAAAAATTTTTTCTAAAAAACTTCAATTTAAAATTTACACTTCGAAAAGGTTCCTTGTTAGGCTTAGGCCTTAGAACTAAGCCTAAGGGCTAAGGCTAGGCCTAAGGCCTAAAAATAATTTATGCAGAATTCCCCCCCCCCAGGGGGGATAGCACATAAGTACCAAAAATTGTTTCGGATGGGCGCAATCCACGATTAAAGCGTTCGAAGTTAATCGCGATCGCAGATTCTCATACTCATTTATTTGGCGTTTTGCCTGGTTTTCAATGAAAAGTTTTGATTATTAAAATGATTGAACCTAATTTGTGTTTAATTCATAAGATATCACTTCGGATATTCAAAATCGGCTAGCCGATTTTGAATATTGAAATTTTCTCGCTAGCCGATTCAGAATCGGCTGAAATTCAATATCGGCTACAACATATACAATTTAAAATAACTAATTACTTTAAGTGACATATCCATATGCTCCATACAAATTAATATTTGCTTTTTATGTATACAAAAACCATAAAATTTTACAATGTTGCTCTTATTTCGTAGATCATATAAATTCTGAACGTCCCGGATTAAAGTTTTGACTAGTGTTTTTTCTTCTTCTGCTTTTGAAAATCTGCTGTGTGGTATATTTATAAACTTTATGGCTAGTTCCTTTTTTGATGGTTTATGCAAATATTTTTTAACAACATTTCGAACAGTACTTATCAAATCAATTTCAATAAGATCCGACATATCGAATTTGTATTTGTATTCACTATCCGGAAACTCTATCATATTAAAAAGAGGGTGATCATACAATTCTTCATAGTATGGTGGATTGTTTATTTTTAATAGTCGTTTAAAAAATTGATCTTTTTTCTTCTTTTTATCTTTATTTATAGAAGGCATAATGCTCATTTGTGATGAACAAGCTAATTTTTAAAATATATATATAATTACGTAAAATAAACTTCTGAGCTCACAATCATGCATGAACAAAGAAGGGGAAGGGGTTCAGAAAGAATTCAAAAGAATTTTTTGGAGAAATTTTGAAAAATCGCCAAAATCCGGGTTTTGTCCTATCATGTATATAGAAAAAATGAACTATGTGTTAAACATCGTCTTTTTAGTAATTTATATATTTAAAATAATTTTGAACCAACTTATGGATAAGGCCACGAAACAATCTACATCTTACCTTGTTCATTGTTTGTATTCGGTTCAGCATTTTTTTCTAATATTTTATTGGTTAAATTTTTAACTTTTTGATCCAACGTTTTGATTTTCTCATCCTTCATTGACATTTCTTGTTGAATTTCTTCTACAATTTTCTGTGTTTTTATGTGCTCTTTTAAAATTTCATCGGTTAAGGTTACTAAAATATTTTGCTTGAATAAAACAAATTCTTTATGGTGGTCAAATTTTTCGTTTATCTATAATTTCTCTTAACTTTCTTTTAATTACCTTTTTTGACAAACCTTTTTTATTTACATCCTGAGAAAAAAGGAATGGCGTCAAAAATTAAAATTGAAAAAATTTTTTGAAAAAAAACTACAGTACTGTAGTTTTTTTTTCAAACATGTTTTTTTTTCAAAAATTCAAACATGTTTTTAAAATAAACGACGCATGCTCGACAGCTAAATTTTTGCACAAAATTGTAGCTCTCGATTCGTAGATAATGTTTAAAAAAAGAATTATTCAAATTGCTAATGTCCTTGCCGAGAAAATCAATTTTTTTCACAACAATACTTTTTCGTGTTATTGAAACAAAAATTTTTATTATTTGTTCTGTCGCCATTTTTTTCCACACTTTCTCCCTCCGTGACAGTGGAACCTCGGATTAACGACTCCCTTGGATTAACGACGGTCCCAACGAATTCCGATATGTTGCATGCACGTTTGTTTTCTCAAATGGTGATTCTGTCCATATGCTAAAAGAAGCGCGGTATTCGATTATGAATTGTTTCCGAAAAGTAGGATTCGTGAAGAATGGACCAGTAAGTTAATTTCTACAATTCAATTTTAACCTCTTTAGGAGTCAAATGACGAAAATGTAGCCATGGAGGAAATTCTAGAAAACTGGGACATGTAACAAGAACATGGAGCCATAGAAAATGAAGATTATCTCAATATTGATGAGAATTTGACGAAAGGTTGATTTTAATGAGTTTTTATGATTTTATCAAGTTTATCCCATTTTTAGGACATGTTCCCATCGTGAAAGAAATTGCTTTGTCCAATTGCGTAGCTTCTGAACCCGATCACACTCACATTGAACTTTCTTTGGTCGATTTAAAGAAGCTCATTATAGAGAATTTCGATCAGTTGAGAAACAATATTGAAGAAATTAGAGCACAACTTGCTCAGTGATAAAAATCGTTTCTTGTTAAAAATTCGTGTGTATCGTTTTTGAATTCTTGTTAATGTTATCTTTTTATAAATGTTCGTTTTTTAAACATGGATTCTAAAATGTTTTGAGGTTCCATTGTATATTTATCTTTGATCTCCAAAAGGGTTGTTCGAAAATTGTCAAAAAATAATTGCTTTCATTTTTCCCAGGATTAAATATTAAAGAATTAGCAGAAACGAAATCGAAAAAAAGTTATCAGCAAATTACAGTTTTACGAAAAATTTGAAAATTCTTTATATGTATACCTTGACTTGAACGATTACTTTCGGCACAGATACTTGATTCTCCATCAGTATCCTCGTTCCTTAAAACTTCGTCTGGAAACGCAAATTTTATTTCCTAAAATTTAAATATTAAGTATTACGTTTAAAGGGCCTGATAATTTCGATGAAATATTTTTATGTTCATAAAATTTGGAACATTTTTGGCTTAAAAGCCACCAGTTTTTGGACACATTTTTGTGCTTTTTCAAAAATTCCTTCAAAAAAATATTCAGAACGGTTCGATTATCATTAAAATGTTTTTTAATTATCATGGCCGATGAACCTAACAACTTTTTCCCTTTAAAAACGGGAGAGGGGAAATAAGAAGTTTTCGCCCCAAATTTTATAGATGGAAATCGGATTTGAGGGATCAATTGATACCGGTTTTATGGAGGTGCCGAGTAGACCCTGAAATAAAAATTCGATTTTTCATCGTCGTAATTATTATTTCGCGAATACCATTCAAGATTTCGGGAAAAAGATATAACTCTATCGCCATAACTATACTAGATTTGGACTTAGAGCCTTTTGCAATCCTGGAACTAGTGTCTGGCATATCTAGATGACAGGTTCTAATGGGGCATTCATCATGTAGATGCCTATTATCGATATTATGACACAAAATGAAATTTGATGACTATTAAATATTTTAAGCCTATGCTTCCAGCCGATTTTTTACGTGGACTTTTTTTAAATTTTCAAGTAGAGATTTTTTTAACCAAAAATGCTTCAAATTTTGTGGACTTTCTTATAAAAATTCCAGTGTAAGTGGAATGGTCCTGTATGCTAACATCAAATTTCTCTTTATTTCTTACTTCTTGGTATTGCTCAACGACTTTGCCAACACTTTCTTTCATATCAATTCTTCTTGCAAATTTTATATATAATTCAGTTTCGATTAAGTCTTCAAATTGTGGTCTCTTCACGTTTTCTTTTATAAGACACCTGCGAATAAAATCCTTTATTGAATCAATTTCTTCATCCTCCTTTAAATAAGATTTAATCATTGTTTCCGGATCAGCATTCTTAATTAGATATTGAAGTCTTAAAAGATCTACTGGTATGACACCATCTTTTGTTTTATAAGGAATTTGGCCACAAAGTACTTCAACTAGAGTAATTCCAAAACTCCATACATCAGATCTAAAGTCGTAAAGAGCTTCTATATCAAATCTTTCAGGTGCCCAATAAGCTATTGTTCCCACAACAGTACTTGCCATTTGGTCTAAAAATTCTTACATAAATATCAGTAGAAATTGATGCTAATTTTTAAAGGAATAGACCAGTCAAAAATTTTTGCCATTCTTTACAGAAATTCGAAAATTCATGAAAAATGGAGATTTTGTGTTCTTATATCCTGAATCGCTCTCTTTTACGAGGTAAATTTATGTGAAGCTGGTGAAAGGATTATAACGAAAACATTGACTTCTACCGTGCAGTTAGTTTTTTCCTGAATCAAAAAATCTGTTTATCGAGAAGAAAATAATTCAAAATCCTTGAACATTTAGGAAAAAATAAATACAGAATTTTTTATACAACACGACGAGACGAACAAAATGGTATTAAAATTATCCCATTTGAAAATTGTTTCGGGTTATTGAAACGAAAACATTTTAAATTATTTGGAAAAATTTCGTTTCAATAAACAAAAATAATTTTCAAATGTGATATTTTGGTGTTATTTTATCCATCAAATTATAAAAAATGCTGTATTTATTATTTTTTCTATATATTCAAGGATTTTCAAAATTATTTTCTTCTCAATATACAAATTTGATTGATTCAGGGAAAAAACTATCCTTCACGGTATAGGTACATTTTTTCGTTGTAATCTCAGAATTTTTATACGCTAACTTCACATGCTTTAACTCGTAAACGAGAAAGTTTTAGAATTTACTGTAAAAAAGGTTCCAATTTTCATACAATTTCCGAATTTCTCAAAAATGCACATTTTTTAACCGGTATGGTTCGTTAAAAAGATTGCCTAAAACTGATTTAAAATATACAAAATATACCATCTGACAATCGAGATTCTCCGAAATCTCCTAATTTTATTTGCCCTTTATTTTTTTTAAGCAATATATTTCCTGGTTTAATATCTCGATGTATAAATCCTTTTCTATTACAAAATATTAAAGCATCAACAATTGATATAACCACAAATCCTATTATTTCTATAGGAAATGGCGTAAGTCTTTGATGAATATGTCGATAAAGTTCATGTAAAGACAGATCCATAGATTCCATACAAATTAAAGCATCGTAATTGTGAGTACAAATCCCATAAAATGTTACTATGTTTGGATTAGAAAGTGATTGAATTGCTTGAATTTCACGACAAAATCTATTAATATCGTCATTAGCATTCCTATTATCTTCTCCATAGCGTTGTACAGGGATCCGAAAATATTTAGCCACAACTTCGGTTCCAGTTTTTAAATAAACATAACGAGTAACGGTGTGGCGCACCGAAGTAGCTATAACTTGTTTCATTTTAAAATCGTTAATATTAAATTGGTATGTTTCAATTTCTTTTTCTGTTTCAGAATCATCGGGAAATGTTAAAGTATTAACTTTTACACCATATTTGTTTGTTAATGTGTCGATAAAATTTTGTATAGGGTTTTGAAAAAAATAGGGTCGTAAAGAAACCATGTATTCATGAAGTCTAAAATAAAATTAATAAAAAAATTAAAATTTAATTATTATAGAAACTATTATTTTGAGGTCAGATGTTTATAGAAAGATAGCATATCGTTTTTGACCTACCTTTTTCCTTATAGAGGAAGTTTTCGAACTTAAGTATCGGAAATGGTCCGAAACAACTTTGTCGAGATACAGAATTTCTGTGTAAAAATAGCCAAAATATAGGACTCAAAGAATCAATCATAAATTTTTATATTCAATTTCTTTTTCTATAATTCTTTTTGCACCTATTAGAGGATAAAAAGATATTAAATTTGATCTCAGATTTTTGCCTTCATATCTAAAAACACTTATCAAAAATGAAACCATTTCTCTTTTAAGAAATCGTACTTTTGGGGTCTAAATTCGATTTTAAAATGATAAAAAATATTTCTAGATCAGAAAAACGTTATCCAATCGTTTTTGCAGTAAGTTTTGTAGGTTTGATTTTTAGCCTCTGGCTACCCCCTGGGATCAGGGGTTTATAAATCTTTTTGGAAAATGGAAAATTGAACATTTTTCAAGAAATTTGCATTAAAAATGTTCTATTTTCAGCATACGAGACAAAAAATTAAACCTCCAAAACTTACTGCCAAAACGACCAGAAAGTGTTTTTCTGACATAGAAACAATTTATTAAGTCATTTTAAAGTCGTACTGAGCAGTATAAAGTCGAATTTAGACTCCCAAAAGTACGAGAAATTGTGTCATTTTTGAAAAGCGTTTTTAGCCATGAAGATAAAATTTGAGATGAAAGTTAATATAACATAATTTGCGTCTTTTCATCTTCTAATAAATGCAACAAGAATTATTGAAAAAGAATTTGACTGTAAAAAGTTATGATGGATTTCCTGAGGCCTATATTTTGGCTAATTTTACATAGAAAATGCTGTATCTCGATACCCTGGGGATTCTATTCTAAAATTTTCTTATAATTCATAAAAACCATAAAAAATAATTATCGTATTTTTGGACTATTTTCGATACCTTAAGTTCAAAAACTTTCTTTGTTAGAACTTGTACAATGTGGCGCAAATTCTCAAGCGAGAAATCGATTGCGTGCACCGCCGAAGCGTGAAAACACCATCCTGGCCCTGATTCAGGGAGAGGATTGGTGTATTGAAGCGAAAAAAATTTTTCAGGTTTTTATGAGAAAACCGTTGATTCTTAGGTTTTTCTAGGCGAGGAATCGATTGCGCGCATCCCCAAAGCGTGAAAATGCTTCCTTGACCCTGATTCAGGGAAGGGATCAGTGTTTTGAAGCGAAAATAATATAAATTGATACGTAAATAAATTGATTTTCGCTTCAATACACCGATTCCTTCTCTGAATCAGGGTCGAGGAAGCGCTTTCAAGGTTAGGGAATACGCGCAATCAACCCCGCCTAGAAAAACCTAAGAATCAACGGTTTTCTCATAAAAATCCGAAAATGTTTGATTTTCGTTTCAATACACCGATCCCCTCCCTGAATCAGGATCAGGATGACGTTTTTACGCTTCGGCGGTGCGCGCAATCGATTTCTCGTATGATTTTACCCCTAAAAATGACCTTTTTAGAAAAATTTTTTCGAGAATTGGTCGCAAACTGGACCCCCCTTTAAAGAAATTTGGAATTTAAAACTAACATTAGATTGGTCAATAAAAACAACGCTTTTGCTATTTTATGTCTGAAGTAAAGTTATATTTTCATTGGTAAGATGTTGGCTTTTTTAAAACAAAAAAATCAAATTCTTTATGCTTTAAAAAAGAGTTAAGTAACAACCTTTTACCAAAGAAAATGCAATTTTACTATTAGCATAAATTGCAAAAATTTGGATTTTTTATAGCCACCCTGATCAATATCCTACTACTATAAAACGTGTAATGTTTGTACGTACGAATGATCTCAGGAACGAATAATTTAAACGCTTAACGCTAAAACTAAAGTTGTAGAGGGCACTAAGACGAGTCGAACGACATCACTTTTAAGGCCTGCACTCAATGATGAGGATTACTCGGAGGATATTGTTCATGAGGATCCTCATGAATGGGGTTAGATGTGGGGGTTAGAGAAAGTTTTTCATCTCTCAATTCAACCGGGAATCGATTCCCTGTACCCAAAAACCCCCGAAAATGAGAATCCTTGTGAGGATACTCACCATTGTATGCATACACATGAGAATTTTTTATGAGGATCCTCATGAACAAATCCTTATGCGTGATTCCTCATCATTGAGTGCAGGCCTTTATGGGGGTACCTTTCAAAAAAATTCCGATCCCGAAATTAAAGTAATATATATTACTTATTTTTCAAAAATGTAATAATTTTTACATTTTCCGCTCGGAGTCACTCTCGGAGAATCTGCAGCATAGGAGGCGCTCGGCTCCCGGTTCTTGTTAAAATTTGAAATATATATTACAAGAAAGATATCATCTTTTGATTTCAACATTTTTAGATGAGTTTATTATTTTAATAAATTTTTATTATGGTTCATTACAAATCTAACAAAAAATAAGTAAAAATTAAATTTCATAACAATAAATTGTAAAAATCGATCAATAAGAAAAGTACTGATAACAGCGTATGCTCTTATTGACATGGCAAAATGATTAATCATACAAAGTATTTGCATTTCAAAACGACTTAGACATAAGAATATTTCAATAAAAAATAAATTTGAAATACATATATTACTTGATGGAACAAAATAGAGCTTAATGATCAAATACATACTCTGCGTCAGCGTCAATCGGTTTTTAGCATTTTTAGAAAATCTAAAAAATCCTGGTTGTGTCTTCTAAAAAGTTGTTCTTTATATATTTTTCTAGCTAAAAAGTTATAGAAAACAATTTATACAAGCCGAGAAAAGTAAAAAACGCTGAATTTACTCATTGATTCTAGCTTAAAACCTACTTTTCACTTTTCTCGACTTGCATAAATCCGTTATGATAATTTTTTTCTTATCTAGAAAAATAAGAAACAGCTTTTTGGACAATCACAACAAGGATTTTTAGATAAGTTTTTCTAAAAATGCTACAAATCGTTTGACACTGACAAGGGAACTGTCAGACTGGAAAGATAAGAATTTTTTTCCAAAACTAGCTAAAACTGTTCCTTATGGCCTAAAATAGTAGGGAAAAATTGAATTTTGTGCTATTGAGGTCGGTTTCGGGGGTATTTTGGGCAAAAAAAATGGAAAAAAAAACAAATTTACTTGAGGCAAAAAGTAAATGACGACTATGGGAATCGAACCTGGGTTAATGTTCTCTTATAGCAGGTATTAAACCAGCGTGCTAGACACTACACCACTAATCAATGCTCATTCATTCCACCTAATTTAAATATCACGTACGCCTTTTTTTGGCAATTTCAATTGTTTTCACTATATTGTTTGATTTTGATAGTTTTTTTATAGTTTGATGGAAGTTTTGAAGTGAAGGTATAATAAAAAATTTTCGCGTTGTAATCGTTGGACGATATCGGTTCAGTCCTGTACCCTTTTACAAACTTTTGCAAGAAAGAAAACTACATTCAAATTTCGACTTTTCATCAAATCAGATTTTAATGTTCATGTTTTATAAATCTAGCTTTTTATGCGCGCCATGGATGACATTAATCCACTCAATGTTATTCGTTTACTTCAAATAGATCTAGACAAATTCAAAAACGAAACTTCAGTCAATTGTCAAGAGTTCTTGCAAAAGTTTGTAAAAGGGTACAGGACTGAACCGATATCGTCCAACGATTACAACGCGAAAATTTTTTATTA
>OZJO01000454.1:2641-18532 GCA_900406225.1 Acrobeloides nanus | reverse complement strand
TTTATCAAAAAATCTGATCTGATTGGATTTTCTCACGAAGATCTGATCCGTTCAGCTGATCAGATTTTCCCGTAAGATATAGATCAAATTGTATTTTTTTTTTATAGCAACCTCACATGCACAGCCAGAAGAAGGTAGAACATGGTCATCGATTGTGAAAAGCTTACCTCCAAAAGTCGAATTGAACGAAAGCTTAGTAGATGCTAAAACCAACGTGCTTAATTCACTAGCTGACGATGAATTCTCTGCAGACTTCAAGGGACTGACTTTTACCAACAAGCAATTTCAGGATCATCAAATTTCTAAAGAACAATTGAATTCTCTGATTGCTAATGGCAAAGCAGCTCAGCAAGCATCTAATGAAGTTATTTCCAATAGTAGTAGCCCGATGGAAATTGAGAACATGCCATCAACTACTATTGTAGCTAGTCCTCAAGTAGATCACGATAAAACGCTTTGTTCCTTGACAAATATGTTGAAGAAGGACATTGGTCTACCGATTTCTATTTCAACGACTACGGGTTCTACTGTAAGCGTTTAAAATTTAGTAATAAGGAGAGTGGGGCTGAAAGGAACGGTAAAAAAAGTAGAGATGGGATTTTTCCGAAAAAATCTTTTTTCACGAAAATCTATTTTCCCGTAAAAATCTGGATTAATTCGGATTTAGCCAATTTTGGAAAAAATCTTTCAGGCCTATCCTATTTCTAGTCAGGAGGAGCACAAAAGGTCAGGAGGAGCATCTTTGATTTGAACTTTTTTTTAAAGTAAACTTTTTGTAGGAGCATTGTGGCTTAAAAATCGCTCAAAGTGTTTCTGAAGACTCGCTTTTGGAGAATAAAGAATCGCCGGTCGTATTTCTAGATCAGAACTTTCGATCGGATTGGCACGAAGAAAGACAGGAATTAGACAATAATTTTTCCTTTGGAGAGATTCAAGGAACAGTGGAATTTGTCGATGAGCGCGAAAACGAAATGACCGGTATCTTATCTCGAGATGATGGTAAGCTTTTTACTATCAATAAAATTAAAGAGGGGAGGGCCGATATATGCGAGCAATCGCAAAAAAGTTTTTTGAAGATTTTTTCGACAAACGTAAAAATGTTCGAAAAATACTGCTTTGAGGAAAAATCGAAAATTTTTTTTGTGTTTTGGCCATTTTTAGGTGTTTTTTGGCATAAAACACTTTAAAATGTCCAAAAAATTTTTGATTTTCCTCTAAAACTGTATTTTTTTCATAGTTTCGAACGTTTTTTACGTGTGTCGAAAATTTTTTTGCGATAACTCGCCTTAATCAGCCCTTTAAATTTTTATTGCACTTGAAGGGTGCAAAAATTTTTTAGCTTTTTTAAAATTTATTAATTTAGTGGCCATCTCCTTCGATCCTTATTATCACCAGCTGAATTCGATGTCTTCTGGAATCGCAAGTGGTTGTACGACGAGTGCTGTGCCAACTCCATCACCAGAGAATTTTGGATTTACTTCATTGGGCACTGTTGTTGATATTCCGCCAACGAATTTCCCATTGGCTGTGAATGAAGAGATCAAGCCAAATTTCGTGCAAGCACAAATGTCCAAGTTTACACTTGTTTCGGGACCATCAATCGATTTTTACGAACAGCCTTCTATTCAAGGTAAGTTTTTATTGATATTTCAACACAAGTTAGGGCTATTCAAAAAAGTTGGCTATTTTTTCTAGGGGCTCCAATGACGTACAAAAATTTGAAAATTTTTTTCCAGAAAATGACCCCTTTAGCTACATTTTTAAAAAGGAATCCAAAAAACGCACTCCCAAAAAGCGTAAAAACACTTCCCCTGACACTGTTTCGAGCAAGGTTTATATAACTTAAAAATGATGTGATTCCTGTTTGTTTTCTGATAATATAAGAGAAATGATCTATGTTTCTACTTGTACAAAAATCTACAAAGAAAAGTATAAAAGCCAAAAAACAAGGCAGCAAATACCGTTCGTTGAACAACTACAAAAAGCCGTTTATCAAGATGGCAACCATTGATGACTTGCAAGAGATGAAGTTGCTTGAGTTGGCTGAAAAGCTGCGCCTTGATGAAGTATTTGAGAATTGGCTATTCGAACTCGGTCTTCTTCATTGTCGACAAACCTGTGATATTTGCAATTAAGACATGAAAAGCACTGGAAAATATAAGAACTTGTCGCCGTTGGTAATACCAAGCTTAAGAAAGGACGTCATTGGGGCCCCAGACTTGAATAACCCAAAAAGTTTATCCTCTTTCAGTGTAAAATTTAAGTATTCTAAAAATAGTACCATAAAATTTCTTTAACCAAATAGATAAAAATCTAGGTTATGTAACTACTGGAATAAACTCATCACAATCATCGGAGATTGTGGGTGCGAGCGTTTTGGACATGAACAATTTGGCACCGCCTGGCCTTTCGAATCTCGTCTCTCAGACTTCACAATTATCTTGTCTTCAACAACAGCAGCAGCAACAGCAGGCAAATATGTTACAGCAACAGCAATTGATGGCACTTTTTTGTCAGAATGGATATCCATATTTTCAGGTTTTTAAAAACTTTTGGTACTACTGAGGATTAGCGAGCCCACTTAACGTGATTAAAAAAATTTTTAGCTTTTCTTTGAAAATTACTTCTCTAGGGTTAACTTTATGCGGGAAATCGATTGTGCACATTGACATGAAAAAAATTTTTGGAAAATGAGCCGGAAAATACTTGTTTTCATGCTTTGTCAATGGAAAAATTTGTAATTTTGACCATTTGCGCTTCAATATAATATCCTGAATCAGAGTCAGGGAAGCATTTTCAAGGTTCGGAAATGTGCGCAATCGATTCCCCACATAAAATTACCCCTAGAGAAATTATTGCCAAAGAATAAAACTAAAAAAATCACTTTAAGTGTGCTCGCTAATCCTTAGCGGTACCAACTTTTTTTTGAATATTTCACGCAACAAATTTAGTCTTCCGGTATGGACTCTCAACAAGCGGCAGAAATGATAAATTCGAATGTTTCGAACGTGAGCAATTTCGTTCCACCTGGTTTTCAAAATCGAAACACTCAATCAGTCCAAGTACCGATGCTTCAGCCACAGTATCAGCCGGCGCAAAATGTGCAAATGACTAAGATGTTGCAAGGATATCCATATTATCCGGTTAGTTTTTAATGTGATAGCACGATGAACCTTTTCAAAAAATTTTTACCTTGGTCCCCCTTATGTTTTTTTCGAAAATTGAGCAAAAACATAGGGGACCAAGGCAATTTTCTTGAGTTTTAAAATTTCAAAAATTGAATCCCCTATTTTTTCACGCGAAAATTTTTTGCTGAAAAAACAATCATTTTTATACGTAAAACGCTCAGAAATTTGCGAATTTTTGTTGAAATCCTTGAGTGAATGCAATAACCAGTGCCACAGGCGAAGTTTTTTGTTGAAAAATGCTTGTTTATATGCTGAAAATGAAGGATCTTTGGTTTAAAAAATGTCAAATTTGAGGCTTTTTGTTGAAAAATGATTGGAGTTTTTTGTTTTGTATATTTCTCACTAAATGCTTTTAGCTTGACAATAAGCAATATGCTAGAGTGACACCGGCACAAGCGATGGCTTTCAGCAATTTCGTACCGCAACAAATGTCAAATTTTGCGAATCCAGGCCACCAGCAGTATGGTTCTGGAATTGCATCTGAACAGATGACGCGAAAGCAGCATATACCAGCTACAGCTTATTCGGCAATTCCATCTAAGACGGCTACGAATTCGCTGTTTGCACAGAATCCGTCTCAGCATCAAGAATACAATAATCAGAATGCACAAATGTCGACGTTTCCGAACCAGAATTACAACAATTAGGATATAGACTTTTGTGAATAATGTTTTTGTTTTTTGTGTTGTTATTCTTTATTTCCTATAAAGTGAGTTATTTAGAATGCTTGGATCTTGCTGAAACGGTGCGGTGTGTGAATCAATAAAAACTGCATGAGCCAATAAAACCGTACTTTTGCGTTTTTTGGCGAAAAATTTTCAAAAATCGCATGAAAATACCCCTTATAGGTAATTTTTGAAAAAAAATGTTGAAAATTTTTCACCAAAAAACGCAAAAGTACGGTTTTTTGGCTTACTCTGTATTTTGGGTTTAAATATTTCAAATTTAAAATAAAAAGTGGATTATATTCCTCGACCCCGACTTGTAAGAAACAATTTTTTTTTAAACTAACCAAGAAACATGAAATTTTAACATTACAAAACATTTTGAAAATAAATTTCAAGTTTTATGCTGTTTGAAATTGTGAGATTCTTTTTTCGAATAATATTAAACAAAATAGATAAAGTAGCATTTCGACTAAAAAGTTATCGACGATCATCTTGGAATGTTTCTTTNCAAAACATTTTGAAAATAAATTTCAAGTTTTATGCTGTTTGAAATTGTGAGATTCTTTTTTCGAATAATATTAAACAAAATAGATAAAGTAGCATTTCGACTAAAAAGTTATCGACGATCATCTTGGAATGTTTCTTTTGGGAAAGTCTCATTTGAAATTTCAGCCAGTTGAGAATGTAAAGAATCCACCGCATGTTCTGCTAGTTGTATATGTTGTTGTGAAGTAAACAATGAGCCTTGATGTTCAGATCCCACACAAACATGCCCTAAATAGTCGAGTTGTTTTGTTAGTTCGCTTTCAATTTTATTCAGATCATTTTTAAATTTGACGCCCATTTCTTCCATCTTACTTTTCGACAACTAAAATTTTCAATTTCCAAATTGGTCACTAAACTTTTATCTAACTTGTTTCTCTTTTCCAAGTTCATTAATACAAACCATCACGCCTTTGATGAAATCTGTGATTTTTCCATCTATTTCGTTGATATCGTTGATCCGTTTAACGAGATCCGGACCCAGATCTTGAGTTGATGTCGTTGGGCTAGGCGATCGAGAACTATACATTCTGAAAAAAAATTGGATAATTGATTTATATTGTAAAAAATATGTGAATCAATTGAATGTTTTTCGAAGTTAACTAATAAACCGGATTTTTATTTTTTACAGGGTATTCCAAAAAAACCGCCATTTGGTCATTTTTTGGCGAAAATTTTTCAAAAAATTTTCTCTAAAATGACTCATTGGGGGTAGTTTTATGCGAGAAATCGATTGCGCACATCGAAAAACCTTGAAAACGCCTTCCAGACAATGAAATATAAGATTTTCGTATTTTTTTCAGTTATTTTCGGTAGGCATTCCTGAACTTATGCACTTCGCCTCCCCCCCCAAATGTTTGATATATGCGAATTTTAGGGGCCGAACTGCACTGATCGGCGCACTTCGGCCCCCAACGTCGTGCAGTACACTTGACGTTCTGTTAGAGTAGAAAAATTTTATAAGAATGACCTTTCTAGAGATAATTGTGGCTGAAAAATCCAAAAAATACACTCAACAAATCCAAAAAAATTTCCTTGACTTCGGCTCCCCTCCCCCAATTTAGGGGGGGGGCGAAGTGCATAAGTTCCAGAATTCCTACTTGACAATATGAAAATTGGATATTTCATGGTCTGGGAGGCATTTTCAAGGTTTTTCGATGCACGCAATCGATTTCTCGCATAAAAATACTCTTAATGAGTCATTTTGGAGAAAAATTTTCGCCAAAAAATGACCAAATTGCGGGATTTNCGAAGTGCATAAGTTCCAGAATTCCTACTTGACAATATGAAAATTGGATATTTCATGGTCTGGGAGGCATTTTCAAGGTTTTTCGATGCACGCAATCGATTTCTCGCATAAAAATACTCTTAATGAGTCATTTTGGAGAAAAATTTTCGCCAAAAAATGACCAAATTGCGAGATTTTTTGGAATACCCTCTATAATCATAAGTATAATCATAATATAAAGCATAGAAATAACTATGGAACAAAAATTGAGTTAAAGGCATAAACATAAATAATAAAGGCATTAGTATCACAACTTAAATCAATAAATTATCGTACAATTTTTGCTTTTTGAAGATAACAAAGCATAAATTTTGTCATCTTCAAAAATTGTCAGCTTTTTGTGTAGCCATGTAAAAATTGGGCACTATAACTTTTGTCACGCATACTTTTGTCACGTAACTTTTGTCACATTTTTGTAAAATTGAAAACGACATAACTTTTTATAGGAAAAAGATTTTGACTCGAAATTTTTTTACGAGCTTTTTCATGATCTAATCTAACTTTTTGAATTGAAAATAAAATTCAAAACTTCAATGATTCCGCGATAAAAATTTCGCGTGACAAAAGTTAGCGTGACAAACCTAATCCGTGACAAAAGTTATAGTGCCAAAAATTGCGTCTTTTTTAGATAAAAATGACATCTAAAGGACCAGTCCAACATGCCGTAAAACAAAAATGACCATTTTCATGAACTTTCCGAATATCAACAAAAATGGCAACTTTTTTCCCTCTAGACTAGTCCTTAAAAAGCAAAAAAAGCTTCACAAACGCAACGTATTAAAGATTTCAATGTATTAAAGGTTCAATAATTCGGAGCCATAGGTGCCGCTCGTCGTGAACTAGCTTCATACACCTTCTTGGAATTAGTAAAAATTTCTGGTGGAGGCATTTCAGAAATGCATACAAAATGGAAACGTTGTTCGAACGAGTCCATTCGGGAATCTACTCTAGGTGGCGGTGGTGGGGGTGGAGGTTCTGAGCCTCCGATTTGACTTGGAGGTTTGAATCTGGACGGCTGAGAAGGTGGAGGCGGAGGAGGAGCTCCTGGCCTACCTATTGGGCGGGTGACTACTGGAGTTCTCATATCCTAAAATACTGGTTTATAAAAGGACTTTCAAGCATAGTAGTATACCTCTTGACTTCCACTTCTACGTAAATTTTGTTCCAATTGACTTCGGTTCGTTGGACGCCTAAAGGGCATAATATTATGTTAACAATATCAATCAAAACAAATAAAAAGTTACGGAGATATTACACAATGGGGGGGGGGGCACCCACATGAAAATTTTTTCTGGAAATGACCCCTCTAGGAGTAAAAACATGCGGGGAATCCGAATTTGACATTTCCGACGCGAAAAAATGACGTTAACATAACAAATATATACGGCTATACAGCCGCGTCCGAAATTAAATAAAACAATGTCACAGGTACCAAATACATCACAGCTAATAAAACAAAATAACATAATTCTACGCACAAAAGCCAGCCTATCATATCACAGTAGTTTGCCTAAATGTACCTTTTCATAGCACCAAAAAACTGTTTAGTTACCCGATTTTTTCGAATTTTCGCGTCGATATTCAGCTTTTTTTGGATCCGAGGAATTTTAATTCGGATTCCCCGCATGTTTTTACTCCTAGAAGGGTCATTTGCAGAAAAATTTTCGAACAAATTTTCACGTGGGTGCTCCCTCATTGTGCAATAGCTCCAAAGTTACATGGTCTGAAACTTTGTTTGTTGTGATGTCGGCAAAGGCTTGTTTACAACTGGAGGAACACTAGGAGGCACAGGTTTTGGTCGGACTGAAGGAGGAGGCGGCGGTGGTGGACCCGAATTGCCAACACTAAATATGAATAAGTTCAGGGTGTCGTTTCAGTTTTGACATACCCATTTGAAGTATTGACTAATGACTTGGGGCTTTGCACAGGAGGTGAATTACGATTGGCTGAATTATTTGGAGGAAAATTCGGCTTTTGTTGAGCAGAAGGCGGAGCAGGGGGTTTAAATGGCACATCTTTTGTAACTTAAAAGATTAATAAAACGCTTAAAACAATCAAAGACAAACCTGGTTTAAACGCAACAGTGTTATTCAAGTTTTTGTTTTTATTATCACTTGGCTTTTTAGGAACACCATTTGCAAAAAGTCCACCGGCTATTCCGCTTAAAGGCTTGCTTTCCTGTGTTTTAGGTGAAGAATTAATAGAACTAGAAGATGTATTAGAAGACTCTAAAAAATAGTTTTAAGCAAACAAGACACCAAAATGGAAATTTCTCGAATTTGTTGAAAAATAGGGAATTTTGATGAAAAAATGGAAAATTTGGTCAATTTTTGGTAAAAAATCATAATGGGAACCATTAGGATTTAAAAAATTTTGGGCAAAAACATAAACGGTACCAAGGGAATTTTTTTCAACTTTTTGCCGGCTTGGGGCAAAATCAAATAGACAACCCCGTGTCTCCCTCCCCCCAATAATTACGCCCTTGCTATATCCCTAATACAAACACATGTTTATCGTCATACAATTTAAAAAATAAACTAACCACCCACTATTCGACCACATACAGCGGGAGTAGATTTATCAACCGTGACAGTCTTCTTTAGTTTAGCTCCTTTTTGAATATCGCCGAGTAATTTCGCCCTTTCGTTAGATTTAGGAGGAGCTAGCTGGGAAGGTGGTGGTGGAGGTGGAGGAGGCGGCGGAGGTGGTGGTGGCATTTGAATATTCTTAATTTTTATGATTTTATGATAGATCAATTATTTAAATCACAAAATTTTTAAATCACGAGCATGATGATTAGAGTGTCTGAAATCGAGACTAAAGTGACGAGATCGAGATAGTAGAGATTTGGGAGCGACAAGATTCATTTCTACCACTTTCAACCGAACCGTGCAGCACGGTTCACTTCACTCGGTTTCAAGCGTGTAATGATTAGAAAATGCTTATTTTATTTTGATTATTCGTGTAGTCGCTTTGGAATTTAAAAAACATCAATTTTGAATCGTATACACGATACACGGTTCGCTTGAACTGCATGGTTACAACACTGATTCGGGCCTAAGCCCGTTGGGTTCGGATGACGGGCCGTCCGGGCCCGGATGATCCGGTCCCAACTTCGACCTCTGCTCTGATAAGCCTATGTGGGGTACTGGCAAAGCAAATACAATAAGCCCAAAAAGAACATCAAAAATACCAAACAAACCTTAATACAATGGGATACAAAAAATTGAAAAAGGCCGAAAATTTTTTAATTCTTACTATTAACAAAAAACTGCGCCGCAGGGACCTATTGCAGTATAAAATTTCCAATTTCCGATTTCCAATCAACTAAAAATGCAATTTCCAATTTCCGTTTTCCAATTTCCAAAAAATAAAGAGAAATGGAAATTTGAATATCAACGTCGATATTCCAATTTCAAATTTCCATTTCCCTTTATTTTTTTGGAAAACGGAAATGGAAATTGCATTTTTAGTGCATTTTTAGTTGATTGGAAATTGGAAATTTTGAACTGCAATAGGTAAAAGGCGAAATTTTTTGTGAAAATGCTTGTTTTTAAGCTGAAAATGTTCAGAAAAATACGGTTTTTGGTGAAAAACTGCCAAATTTTTGGTGAAAAATGGTTTATTTTAGTGAAAAAATTGAAAATTTTTGTGAAAAATAATAATGGGGGACACCATTAGGAATAGAAATTTTTTTGGATTTCTTCTATCTTTGAAATAAGGCAACTTAATATAGGAAATTCTTGCAATGCTAAATTTCGAGATCGAGACGAGATTTGCGACGAGATTCTCGAAAGTAAAAAAATCACAATTTTCGAGACCAAAATCCACGAGATCTCAAATCAAGACCCCACCCTAATGATGATAATTTCAACTAGATTGTTAGTTAAAAAAAACAAATATTGCTCAAAAAGGCGAAGCTCTCTACATTCAGTTCCGCCTTTTCCATCGACCATTTGTATTTTATTGCCATGTAAGTAAAAACGTAATCTCTGAATCATGTCGAATTTAACCAATTCAATGTTTTAAGAAGAATTTCTGTCTATGTCATTTTGTTATCATTCAAAAACCTAATTGAGTACTTATATAAAGATTGCAACATTAATAATAAAAAGGGAGTTTTTCTTTAAAAAGGCAAGTTTACAAGTGATTTCTGATCCGCCAAATTGTTATTTTGGAGCTATTCCCCCCTGGGGAGACGCAATCAACAGGATTCCAAAAACTGATATAGGGGGAGGCCAAAAGAAACGGGACTTTGTTCCAAAAGTAACGGGATTTTGGTCCAAAAATAACGGGATTTTTGTACAAAAGTAACGGGATTTTTGTTCAAAAGTAACGGGACTATGACTGAATTTTTATAGTGCATGGATTTCCATATACCAAATGCGTTTACTTTCAAAATAGATACTTATATCGATGTGTAAATCCATGCAATATAAAAATTCAAACATAGTCCCATTACTTTTGAACCAAAATCCCGTTACTTTTGGACCAAAATCCCGTTACTTTTGGACCAAAATCCCGTTTCTTTTGGCCCCCTATACTTTTTTGAAGAAAATTTAATAGAAAAATATACTCTAGGGGTGATTTCCTATGAGGAACACGTTGGCAATGTTATTTTGCATCTATAATTCATAAAAAAATCGAGAATCAACAAAACAATTCAACTATCGACTGAATATTGATCTGCAATTTCATTCCAAAGATTAAAGAACACTTCCAGCTCTAGTGCAGTTTGTGCGTCCAATGAACATTTACATGAATCCCCCTCCCCGATAGTGCATAAGTACCAAATTTTGATTTGACGCGTAAATGTTCATTGGACGCATAAATATTCATTATACGTGTAAATGCCAATTGGACGCGCAAACTGCACTAGAGCCGTTTTAGTCCTTTGTATTTCCTAGTCTTTCTCTTCACCTAAACACGGACTAATGAATTATAGCTGCAAAATAACATTACCAACGTGTTCCTCGTAGGAAATTACCCCTAGAGGATATTTTTCCATAAAATTTTCTTCAAAAAAGTACAAGTTTTTGGAATCCTGTTGATTGCGTCTCCCCAGGGGCAAGAGCTCCGTTATTTTTCTTTTTTGACAGCACTTTCTATATTGCCCAAGCTTTTTTCTTTTATTTTCAGATCTTGAAATTATACGAATGTCTACAAATCCAAATCCGAACATTGCAAAAGATTTGGGTAACGGCCTTTTCTTATGTATAATTTGTTCACAGCAAGCTAAATCGAAAGCTTGGACTGCACATGTAAATGGACGCAAGCATCGTGAAAATCTTCAAAGGTTGAAAGAAAAAGTGGTTGCTTCGTCAACAAAACGACAAAATGAAGAGAAGATAAATGAAGATAATGATGTTGCCATAAAACGTGCTAAAAGTGAGTTATATAAGCTGAAGGTTTAATTTCTATATTCTTGCACAAAAGTTGAAAAATGGAAATCTGTAAAAAAAAGCTTAAAAACATTTTAAGTATCAATAACATTTTACGAAAGATTTTACGATCCGAAAGAGTGCAAAAAATTTTCGAAGTAACCTATTTTTAAGTGTTTTACGGATTTTCAAATTTGTGTGTCTGTTGTGCAATGGCGTAGCCAAGGAAGGGGTGATCGCCCCTCTTGATCGGATCAAAACAATAAAAAATCATAAGGGTACCTTGTAATTTTGATAAAATTCGAAAAATAGCAAATTTGTCTCCCTATTTTTAATTAAATTTTGGATGACCGATCCCAAATCGCCCCGAACGTTCCAATATGTCCAGCGTCGTAATTTTTGTC
The DNA here is from genome assembly GCA_900406225.1 of Acrobeloides nanus. Classification (NCBI taxonomy): domain Eukaryota; kingdom Metazoa; phylum Nematoda; class Chromadorea; order Rhabditida; family Cephalobidae; genus Acrobeloides; species Acrobeloides nanus. The sequence goes on along the minus strand of OZJO01000454.1, from coordinate 7,060 downwards.
CCGATTTGGGGAGAGAAGTTTTGGAAAATTCAGGTTTGGGGGTAGAAAAGTTTTGGGAAAATTTCCAATTTTCTTCTATGAAAATTAAAATTTTTTCAGGTTGTGAGAGGAAAGATTCCTCCCTCATAATTACGCCACTGGCATCGTGATATTTCAAATTTCTTTTTTAGTTGACGAATTGAGGGAAGATAAAAATTATGTAGTTACAACCCCATGGCAAGCTGAAGCTAAATTGAGATCTGAGCCCATTGAAACTAATACTACTCGTAAAAACATAATTGAAGGAGTCCCTGAAGGATTTTTTGACGATAAATCTTTAAATAGCAGGGTATTCTTTTTATTATTATTGTTACTTTTCTGATTTTTTTGAATTTTTAGGTGAAAGAAACGATTGATAAGCAGAAAAATTTAGACCTGGAATACGATCGTTTTATGAAAGAATTAGCCGAAGCTGAAGTGAAAAAAGATGAAGCTGAAGAGTTGGAAGTATGTTTATGACAGGAGTCGAAAAAAAGGGCCTGTCCCCGAGCAGTGGTATAGCCAAGGAGGGGGGGGGGGTATGGACCCTCCCCCAAAATCTGAAAAATGAAAATTTTTCCTAAAGGTCCTCCTTATGGTTTTTCCCAATTTTTTTAATAAAAATTCAAAAAAAAACAATGGTTCCCATTAGAATTGTTCACCAAAATTGTCCAATTTTTCATATTTCAACAAAATGTGAAAAATTGGACAAAAATCTGCTATTTTTTCATTTTTGTAGAGCATTTTTAGCTTGTATCTTTTTATACCATTTTCCTTTTTTAATGGATTTTCTTACAATAAAATCTTAAAAACAGAGCTCGGAATGGGTCTGATTTATCGGAAATGTTCTGATTTTGGGCAGTATAATCTAGTGAAAATCTGATTTTTTGACATTTTTTTCATTCCGAGCCCTATTTAAAAATCTTCTTGATGAATATAATGTCTTAACATTTTAGGAGGAGTCTACTGCTATACGGAATGATATTGAAATAATTAATGAACACATTGAACTTTGGAAATCAGTAGAGGAACTTGAGAAGAAGAAGGAAGATCTTCTTTCCTCACTTCACAATGAACCTTCAAAAGTGATTGAAGAATCTATGTCAAGTGAATCTGATTTAGACGAATTTGATATTGATTCTATTGATTGGCGCGCAAAAAGAATTACATAAATATTACTATTTATCTTATTTTGTAGATTAAAAAATTTATTGTTTATTCAAGGATTTTTCCTTATTTATCTATAATTTATATTTTTTGTGTGTGATATAATGAATTTTTTTTAAGGTATGCAATATGTTTAGAAAGTGTACACAAATATATATTCGTTATGGCGTAAGGTACCCATCTCCTTTAGTGAGAAACGTTTGTGTGAATAGGATTGATTCAATACGGTAAGTGTTAATAATAATGGGGCACTTATTCGGAATGACCCTCCCCCGTGGACTCACATACATGTGTTCAAACCTATCAAAAGTATAATCCCAGCATGAAGAATGTTGGAGACTGACTCTATTGGGGGTTTTTCAATGCGGAGAATCGATTAAAATCTGAAAACAAGGGATCGAAATCTGATAATTTCAAAAGTTCAAATTTTTAATCGGGACTTTGTTAGATAGTGTACCCCAAAAACGGTTGAATAATGTAAAGAAAATTATTCTGGCCCTTAAAAACTATTCAAACTTCCAAGATTATGAAACTTGACAATTCAATCCAGGCGTTCCCAGTTCGCCAAATTTTCAAGCTTATGAATTGATCGATGAAGAGCCTTTTACCAGTCAACAAATTCCGCAGATTACATCTCAATTATCATCGTTTTCAGGCTCGATTCGAGTTAAATCGCCTATATTGAATACAAATTTGGTGAAGAAAGGCTTTTATCTCCACAGGGGCATTTCGAATAAGATATCAATGCCATCTTATTTGGAGTGCCCACGGGGGGGGGGGCATTCCGAATAAGTGCCTATAATGTTAAGAGCAAACCGTAAATTATGTGCCAAAAAGATTCACAATCCATAAATTTCTTGCTTTTAGATCTAAACATGACAATAGTCAAGAAAATCGAAATAATTGGTTTAACAGCAATCGTGTGAAACTTGGGATATTTGCCGGGGCTATTTCTATATTTCCTTTATATTATTTCTTTAAACGGTACAAATCTGTATTATTTGAAGAAAAAGATAATGAGGTAGGTGTAACTATTTGAATATTAAGCTTACAAGGAACATTCGCAACTTGATACACTCAGATTTTGCCGAAACCGGGCTCAAAATGTTCCTCATATGAGGAACATAATGAATAAAAAAAATCAGATTTTCAATCCAAAAATCAGACAGGCAATTTCTGCTGGCCAAAATCAGAACATTTCTGATAAATGAGACTCATTCCGAGTCCTGTATGAGGAACATTTTGAGCCCGGTTCTGGCAAAATCGGAGTGTATCAAGTTGCGAGAGTGTTCCTTGTCAATTTTAATTTTAGCCTACATCAAGTACAGCTCATAGGAACCCGAGTGGCATTCCAGCCTTTGTCCCATATGTTTGTATTGGTGGTGGAACTGCATCATACTACGCATCTTTGACAATACGCGCTCGTGATCCAACTGCACGGGTTCTAATAATTGGTGATGAACAAGAAACGCCATATAATCGACCTGCGTTGTCAAAAGGTAGGTCTTTGGGATCTATTTTGTATTGAAATTAGAGCTTTATGATTTTTATTTTGAACTTCTTTAAGAGCTTTGGTGGTACGGAAATGATGACGCGCCCAAAACATTGGAATACCTAGCTCCTAGTGGTAGAAAGCGAGATGTGCGTTATGAAGTTGAAGGCTTTTATGTAGCGCCAGACAAAATTGAACAGAAAGAATTCGGAGCTGTCTCATTTCTTCGTGGGAGAAAAGTATTGAGAATTGATATGAAGAAGAAGGAAGTCATATTAGACAATAATGAAAAGATTGGATTCGAGAAATGTTTGATTGCTACAGGTAAGTTAAGAGGCGATATCTCGAAACTTCGAAAAAAATTGATCAAAAGTGGCCGTAGTAAAAAAGTTGTTCAAAAATATTTAAAAACATATTGGCTAGGGTAGGGTTTACCCCACACCTCAAAATGACACGGGATCGCTTTAAAGCGATTAAAACGGCTCGAAAACAATGAAAAACCACCCAAAAATGGAACCGACTTATTTTTCGCCATTTTTTGGGTATTCCAAAAATGGTCTATACAGTGAAACCTCGTTAATTGGACCCCCTAGAGGAGGGGGTCCAATTAATAAGCCTTAGGTTTAAGCCTGGGTACCCCAAAAATGATGAAAAACAAGTCGGTTCCATTTTTGGGGTGGTTTTTATCGTGTTTGAGCCGATTTAAAGCGGTCCCGTGTCATTTTGAGGTGTGGGGTAAACCCAACCCTTACCAACATATCATACCCCCTGTTTTTGGGGTCGAAAAACACGAATTTAAATCTTTTTTTGCAACGGAAAAATACAAAATGTTTAGGAGGTAAACCCAAATCTATGCGAGTCTTCGACTCTGTTGAATTGAAGGATGCTGTTACTATATTTCATAAGGTATTTTTCGTTTCTCCTTTATATATTTCTCTTTTTTGGATTGACGATTACCGAAAACTGGATGCAATTGCATGCCAAGCAAAGTCTATAGCAATGATTGGCGGTGGATTTCTCGCCTCCGAATTAGCTTATTCATTGAGAAAACGCTATGGAAAGAATGGACTTTCGGTTCATCAAATAATGCCAGAACTAGGCAACTTTGCTGATATCTTGCCCGAATTTCTTGTTGAGCATATCAAGAACGAGATGCTTTCGCGAGGGATACAAGTCATCCCAAATAGTGCAGTTAAGATTGCTAGACGTCTCCCTGATGGACGTGTGGAATTGGTTCTCAATGATATATATGCTACGAAATTGACCGTGGATCATGTTGTTGTGGATGCGGGTATTGAGCCAAATGTGGAAGTTGCCATGAAATCCGGTCTTAAGTTAGATAAAGTGGGAAAATTATTTGTGCATATAGTCAATCCTCGATATAGTTACCCCAAGGATGCCAAGAGCATTTTTTTCAAAATCAGAAAATCTGACTTCAAAAATTAGATTTTAGGAACAATAATCAGCAAAATGCCAATTTTCCATTATATTTCTTATATTAAAAAAAATTATATTTCTTATAAATTTTACAAAATTTCGCATCATAAAAATCAGAATTGACACTGAAAAATTAGATTTTACCAGATTTGATACCTCAAAATCAGCAGACTTGGCACTCCTGTAGTATCCCCTCCCTTCAATTCGAAAATAAAAAATTTGTCAAAATTTGAGAAAAAATAATTTTTTCACTTTTTTCTTCAGTTATAACTAAAATATTACATTTTTCTTTTGAAATTTCGATA
>OZJO01000453.1:12341-25352 GCA_900406225.1 Acrobeloides nanus | reverse complement strand
ATTTCGTTGAAAATGCATTCGAATACAACAACTTTTGCTTTCATCATATTCAGGACACCGAAAAACCATATTTTGAACAAAATCCGCAGCAAAATTCTCTTCGTTATTGAGTTTTTTGTTGTTAAATTATGGAATAAAATGTTTGCTTCCATACTTTTTTCCACCCAAAAATTGGGTTTGTCATGGTTTTTCCTTTGTAACTTTTTTTATGTTGTGGTTTGAAAGGAAAGTAGGCACATATTTTAACGATCATACAAAATGGAATAACTTTGGCAAAGAACATATGAGCAGAAGATCTAATCCTGTCGAGATATAACATAATTTATGATTTGGTATAGCTTGCTTCCATACTTTTTTCCACGAGTGTATATTTTTGCACAGAAATGTAGATATAATTTATCTGGAAACATATAATTTACTTTGGTCAAAATAAAGAACAAATTCCAAAAAACCTCTTTCCAAAAAAAATCTGGTAATTTTTGGCAAAATTTTTTCTCCAAAATGACTCGTTAGGGTATTTTGTATGCGAGAAATCGATTTCGCGCATCGAAAAATCTTGAAGTCGCCTCACAGACCATGAAATATAAGATTTCCGTATTTTTCAGTTATTTTCGGTAGGAATTCCTACTTGAAAATTGAATATTTCATGATCTGGGAGGCGTTTTCAAGGATTTTCGATGCGCACAATCGATTTCTCGCATAAAAATACACCTAATGAGTCATTTTGCAAAAAAAAAAATTTCGTCAAAAAATGAACAAATGGATGTTTTTTGGAACACCCTATAACAGGTTTACAGCCAATACGCTAATAACAAAGAAAATGCAATTTCAAAAGTTTTCAACAAAAAATGCAATTTAAACAAATGATCAAAGTAGTAAATTCAAACTATAGATATATGGAAAATTCGTATAATTCGAGCTTCAAAAAGTAGATGGGAAATTGGCCACCTTTTTTATACAATGCCCAAAAGTTTTTTGAAAAATAACCTTACGAAGTTCTTTTTGAGTTATCATGAAAATGATTATATTGATCATTCCTGAAATTTTCAAAATATGTTAAGAGACGATATCTCCAAAGTTCGAACCTAATGGCCGTAGTGCTAAACGGTATAGCACCCCCAAGTTGAATTTATTTAGTGATATTAACGCATGAGAAAGTTTTTGAAAGTCATTCTGAGCCAATCCACTTGACCACTTCGGACAAAATCTTGTCCGAAGATCAAAAGTCTGATTTTACGTTGATTTTTTGAATTTTCTAACCTGTCTAAAACATCTTAGATAATTTTTTCGGCCAAAATTTCTATCTGGCCGATGTATTCCAATATGGAGAACATTTCTAGCATACTTTCGAAAAAATCCGAGAAACTTCGATTTTTTTAGCCTTTTTACACGGCGGCCGTCATACACAAGGGGGGGGGGAGACTCCTAAGCCATGTATCGCGCATCGACCGGAAATTTAAAGATTCATAGCGCATTAGGCGGATAAAGTCCACTTGATGCGCTATGAACCAGGGGACGGGTCCTCCCCCGAAATCCGAAAAATGAAAATTTTTTCCTAAGGATCCCCCTTTATGTTTTTGCCCAAAAAATTTGAAAATTTTTTCAAAAATCCTAATAGTACACCATTTGATTTTTCACCAAAAATGACCAAATTTTCACTGAAAATGACCACAATTTTCCATTTTTTAATCAAAATTCAACATGTTTCGTCAAAATCGTAATTTTCGGCATAAAACAGCGTTTTCCAAAAAAATTTTTGCCTGCGACGTTGATTTTTTGTTTTAACTAAAGGATCTCACCAAAATTGTTCAAAATTAACCATTTTCAACAAAAAAATTTAACATTTTTTCATTAAGAAATAGCAATTTTGGCACCAGGAACGAATGCACCGCACAAAAAAATTCCGCACGGATCTTCCGCACATGAATTTTCCGCACGGATCTACCGCACAGGATTTTCCGCACATTTACACATCCGCACGGATTTTCCGTACAAGGATCTTCCGCACATTTTTTTGAAATTGCATTTTTAAACGGCATTACTACTTTATCCAAGATTTTGTTTCTCCAAGAGTTTTTCAAAAGCTTTTTTCTCGGTGAGGAAAATTCCAAATTGAATAATTTTTTTAATATTTTTTTACACTAAATTTTTGCATGGTTTAAAAAAAAATTATTCAATTTGGAATTTTCCTCATCGAGAAAAAAGCTTTTGAAAAAATCTTGGATAAAGTAGTAATGCCTTTTAAACTGATTTGTTTTGCCAATCGTGTCAATAAACGACTTTTTATTGCAATTCAGGAAAAATGCAAAATAGAAGTTTTGTTGATGAAATTTGTTGTTGTATTTTGGTCTTTTGTCAATTTATTGACAATTTTTGGTCTTTCGCACAATTCGTTTTATTGGCAATTGTTGGATTTTACGCAATTTATTAATAAATCAGGAAACGCTATCCGTCAGAAATGCGTTGCAATATTTTACCTACGTTTTTGGGCTCTAGGAATTTTCCTAGAGCCCAAAAACGAGTTGTTGCGTTTGAGCGTCGCGATTTTTCTAAGGCTAAGGGGGATATAGTGACCAAAAAAGTCAAGTCTCCCATCGAACATGTTGGGAAAAAAACGATTTCAGACGCTGTGATGGAAAATAAAATGCTCAATTTGAATGTCAACGTTGAAATCAACGCCGAGGAAGAAGCCGATCTCGAAATTGAACTTGATCAAGACTTTTTGGTGCAAAACATTATCGATTTAGAAATCGAAGATTTCGATGATTTTGGGTTAGGAGCATTGGAAATCGATTAATATGTGTGTTTTTTATGTAATAAATGTTTTTCAAATAAATTTGTGTCAAGTTTTCATTAATAATAACAATTTTTACCCCATGTGTCGATTCCGAAGCCGTCCGGAGTGATCCTTTAACTCAAAGATTTCAACAAAATTTTCGTCGAAAATTTCTCATCATTTTCAGGTTAAAATAGGTTTTTTTCAACAAAAAAATTTTCGCGCTTGTCGGCGCGAAAAACAGTGGAATTAAGATGATTTTTGAAATTTATTTTAAAAACTCTAAAAAATTGTCTTGGTCCCCTCTATGTTTTTGTCCGAAATTTTTTATAAAAATTCTAATTCCTCCATAACGATTTTTCACCAAAAAGGTCCAAAATTTTCCATTTTTTCTATATAAAAATTGTAATTTTCTGAGCATTTTCAGCTTAAAAACAAGCGTTTACCAAAAAATTTTTCGCCTGCGGCGCTGGATTTTACTTCGACTAAAGTTTTTCACCAAATTTTCAACAAAACAGCCCCAAATTTGACATTTTTTAAACCAAAAGTTCTTCATTTTCTGAGCATTTTCAGCATATAAACAAGCATTTTTCAAAAAAAAAATTNTCAAGGATTTCAACAAAATTTTCGTCAAAAATCAAAATTTTCTGAGCGTTTTCCGCTTAAAAATGAGTGTTTTTCAGCAAAAAAACAGGATTAAAGTGATTTTTGAAATTTTTTTAAAAACTTGAAAAAATTGCCTTGGTCCCCCCTTATGTTTTTGCCCAAAATTTTGGACAAATTTCGAAAAAAAACATAAGGGGAGACTAGGGCAAAAAAAATTTTTCCAAATTATCGCCCCCGAAATTTTTTTCTGGGTACGCCACTGGTGAGGGCCCATAATCATAGCGCATCGGAGCAACCACTCCTAAGACCTTGTGCATGTATGGCGGACGTAGTGGGAGGGATCGAAAAAAATTTTCTCGGATTTTTTCGAAACTACGCTATAAATGTTCTCCATATTGAAATACATTGGCCGAAAAAAAACTTTCCCATACGTTAATCTCACTAAATAAATTCAACTTGGAGGGCGCTCCAATTAACACTACGGCCATCTAGGTTCGAACTTTCGAGATATCATCTCCTAACTTTTAGGTCGGACATACCCTTATTCAAATTCATAAGATAGAAAATAAATGACGGATTTGTCGGATGCAGTAAAAGATACAAATCTGGTGCTCCAAACAAGGCTAGTTCGTTTAGCGAGATCAATATTACAGTCAACGACATTTTTATCAATTTTTCCTTCTGCTTCGAAGTCATTTCAGTGTATTTGAAGCTGTTGGCTATGATCTGAAGTTTTTCTTTACATGATAAATAGTTTTTTGCTTACTTTGTATATTTTATATGCGATTGGCAGATAAATAGGAACGCTTGCTGCAGAAGAGGCAATTCGTATAGCCCGTAATGATTGATAAACTTGGGTGCTTCCAGTGTTTTGTAGAGAACACAAAGCAGGTTGCTGAAATATCCTTACGTCGCAGTTTTTTCCTTTAAGCTCTTACATTATACACATCATTAGCCTGATAGGAAGTGATTCCCGACAATATCAAAGTAGGCATGGTGCACAAGACCACCGTCGCAGGTATACCATATATAAATCTCACATCAAGCTTTATATATTTTATAGGAAAGAGCACAGAAATTAGACTGTTTACACAAGTCAAAAATGAATTCAACCCGACTCCGGGTATGGCTATAGTTAAAATTATTATGTTAATTTTGGTAAAACATTGCCATTTAGAAACCAGCGGGAGATCTAAAGGCGGAGATTAAAGAAAGTCATAGAGAAGGGATAAATAGGGGAATGTGGTAGAAGCTCGGATTCGACCAAAACTGGCTTCAATCAATTTGTCTTGGAGAGTTATAACCAAAAAACGCGAAAAAATTGGGACGACCATTTAAAGGCTTTTTTCTAGTGGCTAAGTTAAGCTATCCAGGCTTGGCATTAAACGAGCACTTTTCAGTGCATTTAATAGCGAGAAAAAGAGGTGCGAGCCTATAGTACATGGTCAGCCCCCGCTCTTCATGTCTTTCATCGATTAAGGTCGTTTTTGGTCGAATCCGAGCTTCTATCATATTCCCCTAATATTGGAGAATTGTAAAAGGGTTTTAGGCCGAAAACGGTCCTCTATCTCCCTCCTTAAAAAACTCTCCTGCGGCCCCCATTAGTCTTCTTCATACTCATGACGGGACCCAGGAACACATAGGTCCCAGGGTCCCATGAGACCCCGGACCCGGAGCCCCAAACGGGTTCCGGGGTCCCGGACCCATTTCTGGACTCTGGTCTTCTTACATGTTTCATTGTAATATATGTAAAGATCTTTGTAGCCGGATAGGAAGTAATGCAAACCCAAACTAGCATCAAAGCTCATGTTAAACGCCACGATAAGATACTCTTTCTGGTCTCGCAGGATTTTTGTGAAAAAAATTACTAGTGCCAAGTAAGAATTGAATACAAATAAAATTCCCCCTTCAATAACGAAGAGATAGAAAGATACCACGTCTAATGAAGCCGTTGTTTGGTTAGAGTATACTATAGATGAATTCATAGTTTCAAATAAATCTCCAATGGCGCCTTAAAGAATTTAGTTTTGATATGCCTACAAGGAAAAATTCGCTATCCATCATATTGCTTCGAACATTTACAAGCGTATGGAAACTACCGTAAAACACGAGGAAGTAAGAAGCATACCGAGGAGGAAACCGCTTGGCAACAAAATCGGCTTTTGATGACTAAAAGCTGTTCTTAGATAAGTGAATTTGAGCGCCGTAGCTAAAATATATCTTAGATTTTTCATCATGGTCATGTGAAAACCTATGAAATTACATGAGAACTTTTATTCACAAGGACAAGAGAACCTAAAGGAAACTATTATATGGACGGATTTATCTCAGAAACTTTTTACATGTAGGTTTATCCTCTTTAGAAAAAAAGTTCTCACAGTAAAATTAGGTAAGCCAATCATGAATTCATAGTTGGAAATAAATCTCCGTTGGCGCTTTAAAAATTTAATCTTGATATGCCTAAAATTCGATATATAAAGTAGCGGCAAAAATTCTTTGCGCAAAGGAAAAATTGCCTAGTTTTATCGCTATCTTGCGCCACTTTTTGTGGTTTCCTATACACTTAGTTTTTCATCCTAGTCGTGTGAAATTCTTAGGTAAGAACTTAGGAAACTACATGAGAACTTTTATTCACATGGCCAAGAGAACCTCAAAGGAAGCTATTATATGGATGGATTTATCTCAGAAACTTTGTACATGTAGGTTTATCCTCTTTAGAAAAAAGTTCTCACAGAAAATCAGTGAAATCTACTTCTGGGTTGTAGACAAGAGTCCGAAAAATTTCTTTATTTTGGTTTCAAAAATTACATTTTCAAAAATTATAAATTTCCGATAAATCCTACTACATTAAACGCACTATGTCTGTCTGTTTGTGCTATCTCCGTCACCTTAAGTCCAATTCCGTCACGGCCTATACCAATCGATACGGCTCGGTAAGAGAAGAAAAATGACACTAAAATCATGGGGATACCCTTCAAGGAAAATTTTCTAGCCCCATATCATTATTTTTCGACTTTTTCCTTTAGAACATAGATGAATTTTGTCGACATTGAATCATAAGCCTATGGTGCAGTGGCGAAGGCGTCGGCACTTTTGACACACAAAGGTGTCGGTTTCTTATCATAGGTCCGACAAAAAGTTTTTGCACAAAAAAGAAAACCTATCTTTATAAGGAAAATTTAGCGATAGATCTCGCGTGAACGTGTGGCCTATCGGTAAATGTTAAAAATTTTGTCGACATTGAAAAAATTAAAAATAGGATAAAATAAAAATGGGTAAAAATTAAATTTTTGATGCCAGGAATCATCAAACCTCCCTACTCCTGGCCATCTTCTAGGCGCTTCCTGCCCAATTGGTTATACGCTCTTCGAAAGTGCTTGTTATCAAGTCACCGGTAATTCCAACGCAGCTCGTAATTATTGTTTGGCCAACGGCGGAGATCTGGTTTCGATCCATGACAATGCCACCAATTATTTCATTCAAAGTAAAATATATAATAATTTTTACAATTTAGGCCAACTTGTACCTCAAACCAACATCGTCGGATATTGGATCGGACTTGTATGTAACGAGACAAACGGTGCCGGTGCTAGCGCCGTTTGTACCTGGCCTGATGGAACCGCCTATAATTACCAAAATTGGGCCAACGGTGGACCTGATAGTGCCACCGGAGTTCTGCTTGCGCAAACAATAATTGTTTGGTATCCATGTGGTATAGTGAAACCTGGGACGATCATGGAGATTTTGAGCCTTTTGGAATCGCTTGTCAAACGCAATGTATACCACCAACAACGACAACTGCTTCTGCCCCGACAACTACGCCTGTTGCTACATGTATAGGCTAAGAAAGATTTATATTAAAAAAAATTGATTTCTAGGTACTACTTGCCCTCCGGGATATATTGCAATTGGAAACTACTGTTATTTGGTTTAGCTTGGAAAGAAATTCGACGATATAATGACAATTTAATTCTTATGATTTTCAATAATTCACTTTTTTCTTGTGTTGTTTTGCTCCAGGTTCGAATCCACCTTGAAGACTTTTGTTTTTGCATTTTTACAAACATTTTGCAAGTGTTCTAAATATTTTTTGCAGCTGTTTTAAGAGACGATATCTCGAAAATTCGAACCTAGGTGGTAGTAGTGTTAAACGGTTCGAGCGCGTTCCAAGTTGAATTTATAAAGTGAGAATAACGCATGGGAAAGTTTTTAAAAGTCATTTCGAGTCAAAACTCGCGTCGAAAAATGTATGGAAAAAGCACGTTTCAAAATTGACAGACTTGTATCTCTGCCAAAACGCCACCGATTTTGATGATCGACCACGGAAACGATTGCAAGAGGAGGGGGGCAAAAGTCCTCGCGTAAGGGGCGGTATATCCTCGCCAAGGGGGCAAAAGTATTAACATTTTAAAAACGTGTTTTCTCGACAATTCTGGACGAGAAAACAATTTTCGGCGTTCTTGACAATGTCAAGACTTTTGCCCCCTTGGCGAGGACTTTTTGCTCCTTAGGCGAGGATATGCCGCCCCTTACGCGAGGACTTTTGCCCCTACCCTTGTATTCTTTTGCTGTTGGAACGATTTTTTGCTAAACATTTCTTTTTAGCTTTTCTGTTAAAAAAGGTTCCGATGTGTCTTGTCAATTTAAGGATCGAAAACCCGAAAAAAAACGAGTGGACTTATATTTTTGCACAGGAATGTAGATATAATTTATCTGGAAACATAATTTACATTGGTCAAAATAAAGACAAATTCCAAAAAACCTCTTTCCAAAAAAATCTGATAAGTTTTTAGCAAAGTTTTTTTCCAAAATGACTCATTAGGAGTTTTGTATGCGAGAAATCGATTTCGTGCATCGAAAAACTTTGAAGACGCCTCACAGACCATGAAATATAAGATTTCCGTATTTTTTTCAGTTATTTTCGGTAGGAATTCCTACTTGAAAATTGAATATTTCATGGTCTGGGAGGCGTTTTCAAGGGTTTTTGGTGCGCGCAATCAATTTCTCGCATAAAAATACACCTAATGAATCATTTTGCAAAAAATTTTTGCCAAAAAATGAACAAATGGATGTTTTTTGGAACACCCTATAACAGGTTTACAGCCAATACGCTAATAACAAAGAAAATGCAATTTCAAAAGTTTTCAACAAAAAATGCAATTTAAACAAATGATCAAAGTAGTAAACTCAAACTATAAATATATGGAATATATATTGACAGAGAGACTGATGTTTCATGGAAAATGTAGGCGCGATTCGTAGAATTGAATCAAAACCTTTGGAGCCAGTTCTGCCACAATTGAAGATGGAACAAATTCGTGATTTCCGTTCTTGTACTTCACGAGAGCTTCGAGTTCATCATCGATTTCACATTTGTGCACTCCAATAATGATGTCCACTGCTTCACCGCGTGCAATTCCATACGACTTCTTTGGTGCGACGGCGACGGTCTTCGCTAAAACGAGATAGAATAATATATATTATCAAACAAAATTTTTCCATTGGACGGACAGCTGTCTCATTTTTTACCCTTCTCCCGGTCATACTACTCTCAGGCTAAAGTGCAGCTCGTGCCCCCCCCCCCAAAAAGCTTTCAGGCCTTGGCCAAATCGGAATCATGTGACACTAACCCCAATCATTAAAAAATTGAAAAAGTCGAACTTTTTAAGGCAAAAGGTGTGATTTATAACACATAAAGAACCACGTCTTGAAAAAATCGCAAGGAAGCGGATATAAATCGTGAAAGACCAAGACGTCAGCCCTTTAAAATTCATTGATCGAGCAATGCGATTTGTTTTAACCATCTGATGATGGTGCATTGGTCACTACACGCCTTTGTCGTGCCATAATAATATTTTTAATATCCTTAAGGTCTGTTTACGAGACTCTCCAGATAGATTCGTCTCACAATTTTTTAACGCTATAACACTCCTCTACATTAGATCTCTTAAAGGAGGGGTGTCGTTTAAGGCCCTATCTCCGAAGGTTTTTTTCTCCAAATTGGCTGATTTTTGGTACTTGGGGGTTTTCGGGCACGAGAAATCGATTGGCGTGTTACATGTTTTCACCACTGCCCCGATAGGGGGCCATTAAAATTTTTTCGGAACTCGGAACTTGCGTCAATCGATTTCTCGTGCCCGAAAACCCCCAAGTATCAAAAATCAACCAATTTAGAGAAAAAAATTTCGGAGATAGGGTCTCAAACGCCACCCTCCTTTAAATAACATCATTGTGGAAAAAATCCCAACGAGGACCACAAATTGCACTTTAGCCCTACTCTCAATAGAATATCAATAAATAGAGCACCCACATACTCATAACAAAACTTACGCTTTTCTATTGGTGCTTTTACTGCTGCCTTCTGAGCCAGTTCGTTCTAAAATACAAGTAAAAATGCAAATCATACATGGGCAAAGAAGGGGACAGTCAGACCCAATCAACTAACTCGCTCAAATGGGCTAAAATTAGGAGGCATCTCTCAAAAGGGCAAACGGACTAGTTTTGCTAGATTTTTTGCAGCACAAATTTTTCTTGCCTTTTTGCATCGACAAGTTTTTCTCAACATTTTTCGCCGGACAATATTTTCCGTCATTTTTCGCTTCACTATATTTTACAAAATTATAATGGTACCCATTATAATTTTTAACCAAAAATCACCAAATTTTTATTATTATTTACACTAAAATGTTCAAATTGTGTCATTTTTTTTCATCAAAATTCATTATTTTTCGCAAAAAATTGTCATTTTTATAGCATTTTCAGCTTAAAAATGGCAATTTCCTATGGAATTTCGAACTTACGACCCCGATTTCAGGAAATCGGAACACCGTAATTACGATTTCGACGCATCATTAGTTTTTAGCAGCAAAACTTTGATAACTTACATCACTATCATCCTCAGAGGACTCGTAACTTTTCTTTGTTGTGTTTTTCTCCACCGACTTGGCCCGCTTCGCACTATTGCTGCTCTTTGAAATCAATGAAGTTGATCTATAAAACATAAAAATAAGGGTGCAGGATGAAAAAAAAACTGTACTTTTACGTTTTTTTGGCAAAAATTTTTTTTCAAAAATTACCTATAAGCGTTTTCAAAGGTTTCCGATACGTGTAATCGATGCAAATACCCCTTTAAAGGTGATTTGTGAAAATTTTTCATCAAAAAACGCAAAAGTACAGTTTTTTGGCTCATCCTGTAATTATAAAACAAAATTTTGACTCTAAATACAAATATTTCAAAAATTTTCATTTTGGGAAAAAATGAAAAATTTTCCAAAAAAGTATCAAACTCTCCCCTATATTTGGACTAAAATTACGGTATTTGGCCAACAATTCGTATTTGGTCAGCGATCAATTCGTATTCGACCAACTTGCATCCCCCTGCTTGTGCATGTATGCAGCTAATCCGTAAAAAGCCTACTTTCTCTTATCTGCCTTTTGCTTCTTCTCTTCCTTTTTCTTCAAACTAGCTTCGAACTCCTTTATCAAATCCGGACAATCCTAAGATATTTGATCAAAGTTTTACTCCCTTCAAAAACCTACGCAATTTTCGATCGGTTCCCACGTATTATCACTAGGATTGTCGTAGCCCTTCCATTTTATATAATATTCCACCTTTCCTTTTGTTATTATGCGCTTGTCCAAGATTTTTTCCACAACATACTAAAAATTAAACATGAATAATCGCTAAAGACTTACCGCTTTAACTCCTCCAATCTCGTCTTCAGAGCTGCTGCCGGTACTATTCTTCGTATCTTCATTGGCCATATTTAAATCGCTGAACACTAAAACATGCGAATAAAATTTCGAATCTCAATTTGACAAACAAAAGTCGGTTTTGAAAGGCGTAAGAAAAAAACAATTTCCAAAAAGATTTTAAAAATACACTTTAGGGCCTCGCTATACTTCACACCGCGAGTGCCGCGACGGCCCCGCGATTGATCCCTTATCGGAGTCAAAAATTGTTACAAGCCAATTTTTTGGAGGTTTCTAGGTGGATTCTACTAATTTTTCTAGCTTGCGACAACTTTCTTATTCCGGAAGGGATAAATAGCAGAGCTTACGACTGAAGTATAGATAGCCCCTTAAAAAATCCGGGATTTTTCATTCGAAGAAAGACTAAAATAAAAAAGGGAATGCCTGAAAGGATGAAGTGAAATTTTTGGTCCTAACTTGTATCGTTGGATAGATTTAGGCGAGTTATGTCAAATTGGAATACACAATAACGGGGTGGAACGATCGTTCAAACAACACAAAAATGGGATGAACAACGGGATGACAAAAATGGGACGATTTCAGATCTCCTAAAAGGAATTTTGATTAGAGGTCGCAAATACGTCATGTCAACATTACGTCAACAGATTGACAGACTGTCAATTACGTTGACGTATTGACAGAAATCACGAGAGTCTGTTGATGTTGACGTCTGTCAATTTACGTCAATTCTGTCAATCAATTGACGTACAAATCTGTCATTACGTATACGCATTTGCGACCCCTAATTTTGATATGGTGTCAAATTCAAAATTTATTTTCCCAATGGTACAGACAAAAGTCCAATGAATAAGCATTAGTCAAAAGATGACTTCGTACGATAGCTTGTGGGTAGAATGTGCAAACCTGTGCCGACCCTAACAGACCTTGAAGTTCTCTTGCAAGTGCATCCACTTTTTGGAACCGTTCCATGAAACAGAGATTAGCTGATTCTGAACAAAACATTACGGCGCCATTTATACTTCCGTCGCGATACGACAGCGCATTTTTGTGTTGTACGGCAGCGTTTATAGTTCGGTCGTACGACGCGTCGAGACACGACGGAAGTATAAATTCTCCCTACCGTTTTGAAATACTTTTTAAAACATTTTAAAGCGATTTAACAAACTAGGAAAGATTTATTCATATAAGTGATATTTGATAAAATTTTTTTAAAATTTCCATAAATATGATTCAATTGTCGACTAATTCTTATTATTTAGAGCGGACGTTTAAACCTGCATAAGAACTTGAGACAAAACACGCTGTAGTTCTCGGCGAACACGAGAAGGGGCTTTATCAACGATATTTTGAATTTGTTGTATGATTTGTTCGAATGGCAAATCTTGACTTTCCAGAAGTGGCTTAAAATTTTCAATTAAATTTTTTAAAATTGTCTTTAAAAAATAATTATTCGCCTTACAAGTAATTGTTGTCCATATGGTGCTGCATCTGGGCTTAACTTGCTGAATGAATTGTTCAATATGTCATAATATTCTTTATTATCTGCCTGAAGACTCTTATAATAAGTGTTAAATTCGTTTTGTTGCTAAAAAAGAAAATCATGAACTCCTTAAATTTTATGGTTCAACTTACGTTAGGATTTAACTGCTGATCGAACTGTCTGAGTTGTGCATACTTTTGATTGAACGATAACGAATCATTATTCACGATTTTAATGAATTGATCTTGCTGATCGGGAGTAAGGTCGTTATAAAATTTAAGCCCTAAATAGTAATTTTTTTAAATTATACATGTTTAAAGGACCAGTTCAGTAAGTTACAATAATATGAAAAAAATGATATATTCGGAAAAATCATGAAAAATGGAGCATTTTTTGTTTTTACGGCATGTTCTGAATCGTTGTAGTTTTCGAGATA
>OZJO01000453.1:0-12241 GCA_900406225.1 Acrobeloides nanus | reverse complement strand
TTGACCCTGAAAAATAAAACCGTTTCGACGCCATCTATGCAATTAGTACTAGTCTCGAAATGGTCGAGACGAATTAGTGGAGGCCCTTACTATTTTGAAGTAATCCTTGTTGGTTGGTGTTTTGGCTGTACACCGATGAAATAGAAAATGCAATTAAACAGATGATTAGCAATTTTCGAGCAACCATAATTCTACAATTGTTCAGATTGACGTTGAACCAAGAATGAGACGGCTTAAAACTTGGACTAGTTAAAAGAATCATTGATTTATATACCTTTCCACATAGTTACAACATCAATATTTACACAAAAACTATCTCGAATTGTTTATTCAAGTATTTTGGAATGTTTCGGAATAATTTTAAATGCCTAAAAAATTTTTAATCATCTTTGTTTCGCTATAAAGAACTTTGGAAAACAACGCTTCACTGAAATTGTTTGTCTAGATTCTATTAAAACTTAACGAATGTTCGTGGGCGTTTTTAGAATTGTAAGATAGGGTAAAAAGTTGGGTAGTTTCAATGTTGTTTATGGGAAACTGATTTTGTAATCCAAAATACCATTTTTAAACATTTTTTATATACTGTTGCCATGTAAATAAATTGATAACAAATAACTTTATTTCACTTGTAAACAAATAACACACAATGTTGAATGGAAACAATGATTTTTTTCTCACTTTAATAGGCACCTGGCATAACAGGTGGAGGAGGCAATTCGCGCTCCTGACGATGCTCAGAATAAGGCTGAATTGGATTTGGTTCGTCACGTGGCTCTTTGATGTTGATCAGATCCGGAAGTGGAGTTTTTGGTCCAATCAAGCCTTTAGGATCATGTGGAAGCATGATTTTGACTTTAATTCCAAGCACACCTATAAACTTTTTACTTGATATAAGTTCTGCGGAATTAAAGAACCAGTCCAATGAGAAAAAAAGTTGCCCATTTTTGTTACCATATTCGGAAAGTTCATGAAAAATGGAGCATTTTTTGTTTTTACGGCATCTTCTGAATCGTTGTAGTTTTCGAGATAATTGAGTTTGAAATTTTGAATTCAAAAAAATTTGTGTATTACAACGAAAATATGCACACAAATTCAAAATGTCAAACGCAATTATCTCGAAAACTACAACGGTTCAGAACATGCTGTAAAAACAAATGTTCCATTTTTCATGAACTTTCCGAATATCAACAAAAATGGTAATTTTTTCCCACTGGACTGGTCCTTTAAGTCTAACACATAGAATTTTACACATTTATGTTAATATGATACCTTGACGTAATTGCACGTGGCGTACAGCCTGTTGAATGTATTCAGTAACAGGATGACCTGAATGAATCATTACACCATCAACAAATTTCATCGATTTAGCACGTTGACCACGNCAGCCTGTTGAATGTATTCAGTAACAGGATGACCTGAATGAATCATTACACCATCAACAAATTTCATCGATTTAGCACGTTGACCACGAAGCTTTCCAGAAACGATAATCTCGCAACCTTGTGCTTGCGACTCCATGATGAAACGGAGTACACCATAACAAGCGCGTCGTACGGCAAGACCTCCGACGAGTTTGTAGCGCAAAGATTCGCATTGTGCTACGGCACAAAGACCACGGTTGGAAACTTTCTCGGCATACAGCTAAAAATAAAATATAAATCTTTATTCTTGCATATTTCTTGCAATGGAATATAGGCTAGGCTTGAGTTTAAGCTTATGCCTAAGCCTAGGCTTAGTCTTGGGCCTAAGACTAGGTCTAAGCCTAGACTTAAGCCTAAACATTCTTTCAGATAAAACTGATTTTCAGGTAACATATCTATAAATATCTATGTAGATTACCTCAACGAGGCCAATATTAAATCCAAAACGTTTTTGGACAACCGCCGTGAGCTCACGAATACGGCGACCTCGTTCACCAAGAACATTTTGAGTGCGAGTAGCCATGATTATAACTTCAGTACGTGCTGGAGCGCGACGAACTTCAACTCCAGAATAACCATCTTCAGCAAGTTCTTTCATCAAGAAATTGTTCAATTCCGCCTTGAAAACACCATCTTGAACGGCCTTTCTCTTTTTAGTGATTGAATGAGCCATATTTTTCACCTAAATTTGAAAACTACTTATAGAAGCTTATTGATCTTCTTGTACAAATAAGAATGACAATCTGTCAAATCGCGAACAATCAATAGTAATAAAAAAAACATTCTTCTTAGCTATTACACGACAGATATGTAAATGTTAATTTTAAAGGGCCAGTCAAGTGGGGGAAAAGTTGCCATTTTTATTGATATTCGTAAAGTTCATGAAAAATGGAATAGCTTTTGTTTTTACGGCATGTTCTGAATCGTTGTAGTTTTTAAGATAATTGCGTTTGAAATTTTGAATTTGTTACAAGCTCTTCGTTGTAATACAAACTTTTTTGAATTTTTAATCATTTTTTAAATTTTCATAAAATGAATATTGCAGTAGTTTTTTATAGCCAAATGAGACGAACAAAATGACACAAAAATTGTTCAATTTGAAAATTGTTTTGGGTTATTGAAACGAAAACATGAATCAGAATTTTCGTTTCAATAACCCAAAACAATTTTTAAATTCGATAATGTTGGTGTCATTTTGTTCGTTTCATTTAGCTATAAAAAACTACTACAATGTTCATTTTATGAAAATTTAAAAAATAGATGCAAAAAGCGATTAAAAATTCAAACAAGTTTGTGTATTACAACGAAAACATGTACACAAATTCAAAATTTCAAGCACAACTATCTCAAAAACTACAACGATTCAGAACATGCCGTAAAAACAAAAACTATTCCATTTTTCATGAAATTTCCGAATATCAACAAAAATGGTAATTTTTTCCCCACTGGGTTGGTCCTTTAAGCTCGCTTAATGTCAGGGAAATTTTTTCGTGCATTAGAAATGCGTGCAAACGATTCCCCCACCTAGAAAAATCCCTAGACAGTCGGTTTTCTGATGAAAATCCGATTTTTACTGCATTTTCGCTTCAATACGTCTACCTCGTTCCCTGAATCAGGGTCAAGCAAGCATTTTCACGATTAAAATTCTTCCGAAATGTTGAGCAATCAACAAATCGAAATAACTTTTTTTCAAACGTTGTTGTTTTTAAAAAAGAACCTTAAAAATCGAAACTTCCAATTTGTTTATATCCGTTACCGGCAGAACTGGGACACTAGCATTCTCAGAGATTCATAGGCAGAACTGAGAATCTCAGTTTGCCTAAGCATCTCTGAGATGCCGGTGCCTCAGTTCTGCCGGTAAGACATATTGATCGTTAGAAACTTTAAATAAATATCTCTACGCTTACTTTTTTGTATTGATCCTAAAACGGCAATAGAATGCCAAGGAATTTAATAAAAAAATTTCGTTTTAATAATAAGACATGTTCAAAACGTATCCATTAATGACCCAAATTGAGAATGTATGCGCAGACGTCTGGGAAAAATACGGGTCATTTGTAGTTTTGTAGAATTTTTTTATGGGACTCCAAAAAAGTTTTCATAGCTAAAAAGATGCTGCTACGTTTATTTATACTCTCTTTTGCTTGTTTATCTTTGTGTTCAGCTATTGGATTGGCGCCTGGTTTATATTGTGGGCTAGAGAATTGTTATGAAGGTAGGTGTAATTTTTTGACGAAAATTTTGAGACATGAAAAAATAATTTTTAAACGGACGATGCACACTCTAACAATTTTGAAGAACAGATTTTCGTGCTAATAATTAGATCTAATTGCAATTCAGGCAATTTCGTTGAATTTGTTATTGTTTTAAAAAAAGTTTTTTGTTCCAAATTTTTTGAAATGCTTGAATGAAAAACAACCAAAATGTATAAAAATTTTTGTTTTTTCTTACAAAGCTTTCAAGCGCTTCAAAAAGTTTGAAACAAACAACTTTTTTAAAAAACATTTACAAATTCAACCAAATTGCAATTAGATCTAATTATTGGCACGAAAATCTGTTCTTCAAAATTGTTAGAGCGTGTACCATCCCTTTAACTGTATATAATTTTAGTGCTTGGCATCAATCGAGATGAATTTGATAAAGCAACATTGCCAAAAATTTATCGAAAGTTAGCCAGAGTTTATCATCCTGATCGAATAAAAAAAGATGTAAATCTAGATTAAATAGTCCGGTGATAAGTTGCTTACAAAAATTCAAGACCAATTCAACAAATCCAATTACGATAACTCAGCATCAGGGTTGCACCATGGAAACTTTCCAATTTCCGTTTCCTGGAAATTTGGAAATATTTCCGGAAACGATAACAGAAACGATTGAATCAGGCAACAAATTTTATGTTTCTCGACCAATAAAATTTTATTTGAGAAAAAAATTCAATTTCTGAGCAAAATTCGATTTTTAGAAAAAAATTTCTTCATGACCAATCGTTTTAATAAACACGATTTTATTGAAAATCAGGCAAAGTTAGGGTCGCCACAAGCACGGCACAAGCTATCGTACGAAAGTATGACGGCCCCACAAGCTATCGTACGATCGTAAAATTAACGTAAGGGTACGACGAAATCGCCACAAGCTGTCGTACGATGGCATCGTACGAAAGCTTGTGGCCATTTCGTCCGTCGTACGAGTGTATTTTACACTCGTACGATAGCTTGTGCCGTTGCTTGTGGGAACACGATAGCTTGTGGCGACCCTTAGAGTTGCCTAACTCTGAATCATAAGTGATTCACTGATTCAGAATCAGGCGACTCTAACTTTGCCTGATTTTCAATAAAATCGTGTTTATTGAAACGATTGGTCGAGAAACATAACATTTGTTGCCTGATTCAATCGTTTTCGTTACCTTTGTCCGGAAATTTGTGTGCAACCCTGCTCAGTATCAACATTGATGTACTCGGTGTTGTTAAGTTTATGTAGTTTGATTTGCTGAACAAAATTGTTGTAACTTATGCGATTGTCCACTAACTCCACTTAATTTTTGGGAAAGATCTCTTTCAACAAATCATTTGCTTATTTCGAGAAAAACATGGGCCCTAACTATAGTCGAAAATTTTTTTGGTTACCACGGAACTTTTTATTGAATCAAGCAATGTATGCATTGAAACGAAAAGAAACGTGGATCCTCATATAGCTTTTTTGATGTATCCCTGCGTGGTCGTATGGCAGAAAAATCAGGATTAGTTCTTGGCTACAATTCTTGTCATTTCAACCATAGTACTAATCCTTATTAACAGGACTAGTTAGTACAATCAAACCTCTGTTTAATGACAGCGACCACGCAGGGATGCCAGCGGGAAAATTTAGTATATATAGTCGATTTCTTTATATACCAAATTTTCTCGCCAGCATCCTTACGTGATCATTATGTCCCCCGTCGGGTGTCATAAAACGGAGGTTTGACTGTACTAATCCTGATTTTCCCGCCATACGACCACGCAGACATGCATGAAAAAAAGCTATATAAGGATTCACATTTCTTTTCGTTTAAATGTACACGTTGCCTGATTCAACAAAAAGTTCTGTGGTAGCCAAACAAAGATTTCGGCTATACTTATCCACCATATTAAATTTCGTAATTTTGTTTAATTTAAGGAAGATCGAGAACAGAATGAAGAAAAATTTCGACTGATTGCAACAGCGGTAAGCTCTTTTTCGCAAGCGAAAATCGCAAGCATTTTTAGTATGAAACTTTAAAAGACGATGAAACACGCGGATATTATGATTACTATCTAGATCATCCCGAAGAACGTTATTACAACTACTATCAATACTATCGAATGCGGGCAGCGCCGAAAGTCGATGTTCGTCTTGTAATCCTGGCTACAATTCTTGTCATTTCAACCATACAAGTATGGTGTTTTCGAAAGTTGATATATTGATTCTTTTTTAGTACTTGAGTGCAAGGCAGAAATACTCGGAAGCATTGAGCTATGCAAAAGAACAAATCAAATTTAGAAATATGGCAATCGATATTGCTCAACAAAGAGGGCTTCTCGAATTAGAAAGAGGGAAGATCAAGAAGAAACAGAAGAATGGTGTCAATCCAGAAGAGGTCTTAAACAAAATTATTGAAGAAAACATACAAATCAGGTGAAAAGACAGTTTGGTTGTGGTGTATTATAGTCGAAATTTTTTTTGGCTACCACGGAACTTTTTATTGAATCAGGCAACTTGAACATTGAAGAGAAACGTGAATCCTTGTATAGCTTTTGATGCATCCCTGCGTGGTCATATTATATGACTCATATAGTGGATAATTAGTAATAGTACTAACTACTTCTACTATTACTACTTTATCCTCTACTATTACTTAATACTAATCCTGATTTTCCCGCCATACGACCACGCAGGGATGCATCAAAAAAGCTAGATAAGGATCCACTTTTCTTTTCGTTTCAATGTACACGTTGCCTGATTCAATAAAAAGTTCCGTGGTAACCAAAAAAATTTCGACTTTATTAATTTGTTATTTTAGTGGTGGATATAAGAAAGGCTCTATATACGATACACTAGCTTGGCAGATTATAATTTTTCCTTTAACATTATTTCACTGGAGTGTATGGAAAGCAAAGTGGGTCAATAAGTATTGGATAAAGCGTGAAGACTATGACGAAGAAGCAAAACTTTATTTGATAAGAAAAAATATGAAATTATCCGAAGCTCAATTTCAAGTATGAACATAAAGGAAAATTCGGAGCTACTACACAATAGGAGTCCACTCACGTGAAAAAATTTTTTGGAATTTTCTAGAAATGACACCTCTAGGGATAAAAACATGCGGGGAATCCGAATTTGACAATTTCGAAGTGAAGAAACGCTTCCCTGATTCAGAAAAAACCTATGTATTGAAGCGAAAAGTCTCATTTACTTTCGCTTCAATACATAGGTCTTCCCTGAATCAGGGAAGCGTTTTTTCGCTTCGGAATTGTCAAATTCGGATTCCCTGCATTTTTTACCCCTAGAGGGGTCAATCCAGAAAATCCCAGAAAAATTTTTTCACGTGAGTGGCCCCTCTATTGTGTAGTAGCTCCGAAAATTTGTATGCAAGTTTTCCAGGGTTTGGAATCTCGTGAAATAGATGAATATCTGGAGAAAGAATTATGGAAGAAAGCCGAATTCGATAAATGGAAAGAGGAAAAGGAACTGGGAGAGAAAGAAAAACTAGCTAACTCGGGGCGCTATAAGCAGTATAGAAGATTCATGAAGAAACAAGCGGGAAGTACCATTTCGTTCCTGGAAGATTGATTAATCTAGTCGTTTTAACTTATTTGTTTGGGCACTAGGAAGGAATTCAATTCACTGTGAATTAGATTCGGAATATAATTCACATTTACATTTCCGTGTGAATTATATTCCGAATCTAATTCACAGCGAATTGAATTCTTCCTAGTGCCTTTGTTTGTTACTTGTGAAAATTACATTTTTAATTCCTAGGAATTTATATGCTGATTCACTTATTATATGCATAATCGAAGAATGGTTAAATTTTTATTTAAAAAATTTTGGATACTACACAATAGGGGGCCCAACCAATTGAAAAAATTTTCATTTTTTTCTGTAAATGACCCCTCTAGGAGTAAAAAACATGCGGGAAATCTGAATTTGACATTTTCGAAGCGAAAAAACGCTTCCTTGGTTCAGGGAAGGATTGTGTATTGAAGCGAAAATTCGAAAAAATAGCATTTTGTGATCTTCAAACACAATATATAAAAATTCAAATTTTCCTCCTTGATGGGAACCAATTTTTTGACAAAAATGTTAAAATTTTGATATTAAAACGATCGGAGTGCCGCTCAGGTATTCTCTTCTTCAACCCTTCGAGCGCGTTAGTGCTCAGCTCCCCGTACTACTTCAGAAATTTATCCATCCTCTTGTACTGTTTGTACAGGGTGGGCTAAAAAGTGGATTTTGTGATTTTTTAGGAAAGTTATTTTTCTAAGGATAATTTTATGTTTCTAGTGGAAAATTTATGCGGACGAATGAATCGATTGCACGTATTCCGAATCCTGAAAATGCTTTGATCTTGATTCAGAGAAAAAATTTTTGCATAGACTCAAATGAAACAAAGAAGATGAAACGACAAAATGGAAAAAACCATAGGAAAAAATTTTTATTGGTTTTTTCCATTATGTCATTTCATTTGTTTCGTTTCATTCGAGTCTATGCCAAAAATTTGGGGTTTTTGAAAATGCGAAAAATGACAATTTTCGCTTCAAAAACATTTTTTTCGTGAATCAGGGTCAGGAAAGCATTTTCGCAATCGATTCCTTGCATGAAATTGTTCCTATAGGTGTCATTTTTAGAAAAAAAATTTCCGAGTCCACTTTTTTTTCCGAGTCCAAAAAAAAATTTCCGAGTCCAAAAAATAAAATCCACTTTTTTGGCCACCATGTAAATTGACGACATTCTTTATTCAAAAAAATAAATATAATAACCATTACACATAATTATGTATTTCAAAAAAGATACAGAGATATTGAATTGATCAACAGCATCATTTTGCATCACCTAAAAGGAATTAGTTAGCTTTAAAAGGTCGCTCTTTTATATCAACCAAACAGACACACAATTACAAGTTTAATGTAGTAGGATTGTGAACAGGATATCTTTAAAAGGACAGTCCACGATCGTGTATTATCGGATTTAGCTAGTCGATTATAGCCTTATTTGGGTTATTTTTAAGCGAAAATCACGAATTTGAGATCAAAAAGTCGCTTTTTTAAAAAGGTTCAAACACGGATTTTCAATTTTTTGACCTCAAATTCGTGATTTTCGCTTAAAAATAACCCAAATAATCGACTAATAAATCCGATAGTACACGATCGTGGACTGTCCTTTAAGTTTAAAATTTTAAGATATCAACAAAGTCCACTTGATCATTGGATTAAAATTCTTTTTAATTGAAAAACAACCGTTTTACCCTGGAAATAACAAAGGACGTACCTTGTTGTTTTTGCTAATTTTATAATATAATTGCCATTAATTCGTTAGAAAAGCAAAAACGTGAGAATTTTCGCCTAGACAAAATTAAAGGCAAACACATTCCCCCATTAAAAAGCTATACAATTTTTTTCAATTTCGCTAACCTCTACTAATGTTAGTTTGTGTACGGCGAAGTAATCAATATACCATCAAATTTTCCACCCTACGGGTCATTCTTCAATAACAATTTCTATCTAAAACTTTACCTGATTTTTGTATAGATTAACGGTACACTTGCTTGATTACTGCATCCAAACGTTGTGCCATTCTTTCTTCCTAAAATTTTGGCAAAATATCTTAGGTTAGAAAACAATAAACTGAAGCAACAGTCAGTGAAGTAACTAAGGGAGCAGGTGCTCCCTCCCTTACTGGAAAAAATGAACAAATTTTCCTAATGGTGCCCCGCAGAAATTCTAAAAATTTTTTTCGGAGATGCTGCTTCAAGTTTACTCCCTTTTNAAAATGAACAAATTTTCCTAATGGTGCCCCGCAGAAATTCTAAAAATTTTTTTCGGAGATGCTGCTTCAAGTTTACTCCCTTTTAAAAACTAGTTGTTAACCCCCACGCATGAAATAAAATGTGTTATCAAAACCTACCAAAGATATATCCAAATCAGGATGGACAATTTTAGTTTTGCTTCCCAAAGTTCTTGTAGGCATTGATTCGCTGTGTATATTCGTAGAAGTCATGGAAGTTGGCGTTCCATTATCGGACTTATTTTGGTAAGCTGGAAAAGTTGCGCTTGGAGGTTGTTGTGGCGAAGCTGTAGCCGGCGTCGGAATTAAAGATGGAGGCACATATTCTAAATTCAAAACACTGTACACAATACCTTAAAAATAGAAACTCACGAGGCATCGAAGGCAGTCCAGTTGGAAGCGGAGGCATTCCTCCATGGCGCATAGGCATATGCATTCCATATGGATTTAATGGCATCGGCATAGGGATATTATATGGTACCATTGGCATACCTAAAAGTATTTTAAATGTACACTGCTTGAAAATAACAATCGAAAAGGCCAAAAACCTAATGAAATTCTGGGTCACCCCAGGATCAAAAATCAAAAAATTTCTTCAGAATTAAAAAAAANTAACAATCGAAAAGGCCAAAAACCTAATGAAATTCTGGGTCACCCCAGGATCAAAAATCAAAAAATTTCTTCAGAATTAAAAAAAACATATTTAGAGGTAGTTTAATGCGAAAAATCGATTGCGCACATTCCCGAAGCGTGAAAACCTTTGTTTGACCCTTAAAAATACGTATTTTTACTCCATATTTTCACATGTATTGACTTTAAATTTAATTTTTTGCTGATTTTTCAAAGGTTTTCACGCTTCGGGAATGCGCGCAATCGATTTTTCGCATAAAATTACCCCTAAATATGCCATTTAAAAATTTTTTGATTTTTGACCCTGGGCTGATCACGCTGATCCACAATAGCTCCTGAACTTCTTATAACTTACCGTATGGAGGCATCATCGGCGGCATAGCTGGCATCGGTGGCATAGATGGAGTTGGGATCGATGCAGGAGCCGACGAACCAGATTCTCGTTGTTCAATATCTGCAAGTGGAATGCCTTCCATACCATAGACTTCAATTTCCGCAGAATCTCGACCAGGTAGCGCACCGGGGATCTTATCTATTGTCTCTTTGTGAACTTGCATACAGTGAATAGCTAACCCAGGGCCAGTAAAAAGCTAAAAATGTTGAAAAGATTATTGAGTTGTTTCAAAATTTCGTGCACTTCACTTTTTTATATTCTATTGATAGTGTAGAAAATGAAGTGCACAAACTTTGAAACAACCCCCAAAAAACAAAGTACCTTCTTATTACAAATGTGACATTTGAAGTGCTTCGCTTTCTGATGCTGAATTAGAATCTTCTCGTCTTCAAATTCCCTATTACAATACCTGAAATAGGAGTAATTGATGAGTTTCTATTGAAAGATAAGGGCCTCCACTAATTCTTCTTGCCGATTTCGAGACAAACACTAATTGCATGAATGGCGTCGAGACGGTTTTATTCTTCAGGGTCAACGAATGATCGAATGTGGTTTTCAGCAAATTTATTGCCCACAACAAGATGCATAAAAATGTCAAAGACAACATTCGAAAATTCTTTTATCCTGAAGAGATATTCGCAATTTAAAAAAGCGTCGAGATGAGCACTAATTGCAATTAGTGCTACCCAACTTGCTATTAGTGCTTCAAAATTTCGAGACGCAATTAGTGGAGACCCTAACTTACCAACACCAAGGCTTAGCCATCTTTCTCTTTTTTCGTCCCATGTCTTAAATATTTCAATTGAAATTGCTTTAACTCCTAAAATTTAAAAAATATTAATTTTTCAGATGTAACAAAATGGAAATTTAGATTGGTTGATTCAAAAGTTCCAGGACTTCACTTTTCGCTTTTTTCAGGGAAGCCCGAGAACTGAAAGTGAGTGAAGAAAGAGATCAAATCAATATAAAATTTTTTTATTAGAGCGTATCAATCAAATTTTGGAGCTACTGCACTTTTTTTCCCACTTACGAGGTAAGTTCAATTGGATTTCATGAATTTGGGACACGAAAAATTTTTTTTTAAATGACACATGTAGGGGAATTTTATAGCGGGGAATCGATTGCGCGCATTCCTGAGTTCTGGAAATACCTCCCTACCTGATTCAGGGAAAAAAATTAGATTTTTGAATCGAAAATGGTCATTTTCACCTGAATCAAGGTAGTATTTTCAGGACTCGGAAATCGATTCCCCGCATAAAATTTTCTCTATAGGTGTCATTTTTAGAAAAAATTCGTGTCTCAAATTCATGAAATCCAATTGAATTTGATCTCGTAAATGGGAGAAAAAAGTGCAGTAGCTTCAAAATTTCGTTTGCAAACAAGCTTTTCCGGAAATGCTTTCCTGGCTCTGATTCAGGAAAGGGGGTATGTGTATTGAAACGAAAATGAACAAAACTTCGTAGGAAAACAGGTTTTCTAGATGGGGAATCGATTGTGCGCATTCCCGAAGATGAAAACTCTTCCCTGACCCTGATTCAGGGAAGGCTTGTGTTGATTCGGTGAATATGGATTTTGGTGAGTACAGCCTACCATCCTAATAGCTTGCCAGTCTACAAGATACTATAGTCTATTTTTTCGTCAAAGATTTTTTTCTTTTATAAAATTTTTCCGATTGAATCAGGAATTAAAATAAGAATTGTTTATTGAAACGAAAAAAAATTTAAATTCTTTGAGAGAAATTCAAAAATTCTGATATAGTTTGTAGTTCGTATTCAGA
>OZJO01000450.1:11094-27736 GCA_900406225.1 Acrobeloides nanus | reverse complement strand
TTGCCTGAAAATGAAGATTCGTCAACTTTAGCTGACGATATCTCTTAAGGATTGAGTTTTCGAAAAAAGTCGTCTTCAGAGACCCTTTATAACTTTTCAAGATCTATTTATTCCAAAAGTTTCATCTTAATCGGATTTATCTTCATCGAGATATAGCATCTTGAAAATGTCGATTTTACACTAAAATCAAGGTTTGGTGCAAAGGCTTTTGCCCGCTACTGTAGATAGGGAAGTACGCAAATTTTAGATATTTTGTGGAAAAACTTTTTTTCAATTTTTCCCTGGGGATCAATGGGAAAAAATCGATTTTTCAAAAAGTTCACCAGTCTGCAACTCTACCACTACTCCATTGAGACAAAAAGGTGTTTCCATTTTGTGCACAATTTCCCCCGCCGTGGAGCGCGAAATTTTTTGAGAAATGCTTGTTTTTAAGCTGAAAATACTCAGAAAATTACAATTTTTGTTGACAAAATGCAAAAATTTGACATTTTCGGTGAAAAAAATTGGAAATTTTGGTCATTTTTGTTAAAAATCATAATGGCGGAATTGTTTTTTGTTGTTGTTGAAATCCTTATATTCAAAAAAAAACAGCTCCGAAAAAAGGCTGATGCTCAGAAAATGAAAATTTTTGTGAGAAAATAGCAAATTTTGAACATTCTTGTTGAAAAATCTATCAAAATTCTGATTTTGTTGGTCAAAATTTTTATCCCAAATTTTGATTTTGACCGATCTCTAATTATGTTTAGAGATTGGTCAAAATCAAATTTTGATTAAAATTTGGGATCAAACTTTGATCATGCAATTGAAACAGACCATGCAAAGATAAATTGTTTACTTTAAACGAATTGATGTAGTCTGGGTTTTCATATTCAATATAAAGTTGCCCATGTGGAGGAATAATAAATGAAATCAACTCTCCATATACAAATGTATCATTCCATAAATGATAAGTTTGGTTTGAAAAATCAAACAGTTTGTATGTTTCGTTATATCCTGAGACAACTTCAACTTTCCCACGTCCTTCATATTTTAATCTGATTATTTGCAAACAATGAATATGGTAAGTGAATTCGCCATGCTCACTTGCATATGTTACGGTAGAAGATGTCGAAGCTGAAGGAACAATTGAAAATAAACATTTTCCCATGCTTGTAGCTGCTATACTGAAATTGTTGGGTTTGTTCCAAGGATATGCATATTTTAAATTGTTGGTTGTGTTACAATTTGCTGAATGCAGTTCTTTACTTCGATAACAAAGTTGCAAAAAATCGAAATTTAAATCAGTTGCAGGGATTATTGTTAGATTTCCTGATTCCGAAGCAATTTGTGTGTAATTTTGTTTAGTTATTGTGTATATGCCTGTGAAATTGGTTAAATTTCCAGCATCATATACACTTATTTCTAGATTTTTGTTATCAGAAGAGTCAAGCATAACTGTCCCTAATTCTATTGCGCCATAAGTAGTTTCAGAGATTATGATAATCAAATTATCTGTATTTACATGAAAGCTGGAAAAAATAGCAATTGGTTGATTTAAAACAATCTTCTAAAATTATACAAGTTTGTGTAATGTAGAAAAATATCTGTGTTTCATAAATTTATGAATTGAACACGTAAAAACAAAACAAACATTTTGCTACCTTACACTGTTTTGCCCAATGAGATATTTTCCTTTTTTTACAAAAATTGTAATTTTCTTCTTAACCCTCGTAGGACCGCGTATATCACTTAAAACAGTAAAAATCGAATTTCTCAGCGAGTTTGAAGACTTTTTCGATGCGGTCTTTTTATTAGTGGACACATCCAAGGACTATTTTAGGTTGTTATCTAAGTATTGCATCTTTTCTTTTTATCACCCTAGGGTCTCCAGAAATCCGCTTTCAGCACAAATTTTTTTAGTATTGGCCAAAAGTGTATGCTGAATACGATCTAATCAGTCTTTTTGAAAATAAGACATGTTTTCGTGTCAATATTTAGACTTTTTCAACAAATTGGGCTATCAGAGATGTAACCTTATTTTAAACTTGATATTTGGCTATAGAAGTCGATTTTTGATAAATTTAGTGCTTTTGTAGGCGCTGAAGAAGAATCCGCATTTTTTGTAATAAAAGCTTCTCTAAATTTTTTTTCGACGAGATATGGCCTTTTGAAAATGACGATTTTTTCAAATTTTGAAAAAAATGATTCCTGGTAGAGAAAAAATTTTTTGGTCTCCTATGATGAACCCAGAAAGTATCCAAATTTTTGGCCAAAATTCGATTTTCGCGTTGAGTTCTTAAAAAGAAATAAGGATTGCAGGCTACGTGTTTAAAGTCCGTTTCCGCTACCAATGGGAAAAAAGTCCGGCGGCGATGGCCAAGTGATCCGAGGCACCGCCCGTCCGATCTGGCAAGTTAAGCAACGTTGGACCCGCAGGTTCGATCCCAACAAAATTTTTGGCTAGAGCCATTTCTTTGAATTTTTACCCCCCCCCCCCCTCCGGGGACCCGGATTTTTGCGAAAAATCTAAGTTTTCGACCACATTTTCTATTACATGACCCCATACATCCAATATAAAAGTTGTAGCTCGCGTTCTCAGCTTTCTAATGACACCAAGATCATCGAAAATGGATTTTACCGTAAAAAAAGATATGCTCAAAATACTAAAGTGTAACCTCAGGAATGTCCAACTTTTATAGGGACTAAAATGGGCATTTTTTAAGGTTGCACACTACCTCAAATGCACCAATGTGTTTTTTTTGTGCCCAAATTTCATATCCCGAGCTCAGTTTTTCTAGTGCCGTGGGAAGTTCGAACTTCCGAGATATCGCCTCTTAAGTGATATACGCGGTCCTATGAGGGTTAAAAACTAGCATTTTTTCAACAAAAAAATTTGCGTCCAAAAAAGTCGCCAACTACTCCCCCTTCATCAGGCATCTCAAATTACGCCACTGCCTCAAACCTGAAAAAAAGTCGTGTCCCTTTCTAAACCTGAATTCTAGCTACGGCCCTGAATAGAGCATGTCGCTGTATCCTACTACTATAAATGTGTAATGTGCGTATAGACGATCTCGGGAACATTTGATCTAAACTGCTAACACTAAAACAAAACTTGTGGGGGACAATGAGAGAAGACGATCGGTACCACTTTTATGAGGCTACCCCCTCAAAAAATGTTTTTAAATTTTATTAGTACGTACAGGTACTATGGGGTATTTTTACGTGCAGGTACTACGGGCACAATAGAACCTGGGTGTAATAATAATATGAACCGTTATGAGTACCGCTCGGAGATTCCCATCTTCTCCCCTCCGAGCGCATTAGCGCTCGGCCCCAGATACTTAAAGGAACATATTTCAACTTGAACTCTCCGATTTTGTCCAAACATGCGCCAATTTTTTACCCATGATGGGAGTACTAAAAAACCGCCAAAATTATACCCAGTTGAAATTCTTATGTTGCTGTGGAGCCCAAAATGTGGTTTTTGGGGTAAAAATTAGGGTTCAAAGAAACTAGCATAACTTTGTACAGGTAAAAGCTTTTTTAATAATTTTAGTTGCATTTTATAGGGGATGAAAAGACGCAAATTATAATATATTAATTTTGGTCTCAAACTTTTGTCTTCATGGCTAAAAACGCTTTACAAAATGACACCATTTATTATTATTCAAAGGCTTCATACTTTTTGCCCAAAATTCTAATTTTTGACCCCCAAAATAATTTTCTAGGGGGAGTAATGTTCTACAAAGTTGTTCCTCATAAAATCTCGCGTTAAAAATAGCTATTTCATCTAATTTCGGCATGGGGAAAGTTGTGATGATGTTTAAAAACGTTGAAAACGCCGTTACACAGCCGAGCTTCAAACCTTTTGCCGCTTGAAATACACGTGTTCTATTTAAAAAAACTGTAAACTTATATCAAACGACCTAATATCACTACCTGAAAATATATATCATTAGTATAGTAACCGAATGATATTTTCCATCCATCATGTTCAATATTTCCTAATAGTTCATAGGAATTAAATGTGATACATAATTCAGTTTCTTGAGTTACAAAATAGTAGTAATTATTAGATATATAATCTACAATAGAATACGGCATAAAAGGAAGACTATTTTTGCAGTTTGTTATTTTAACCTTATCGAATATTTTAGGGTTAGAATTTGTTGATAATACCATGAATAGAAAATCATTAGAAGTATTAAAAGCAGTAAAAATAGTCCATGAACAGTTCATATTTGGGCAGAAGCTTGAATCATTTGTTGGCATTAATGTTGCATTCCAAGCTTCACTGTTTACATGTATCGTGGAATTGCTACAGTCACAATCCGAAGTCTGGTCATAATAATAGTAGTCACTATTAGTAGTGGTTAGAGGTATCAAATTAGCTAGATGATTGCCTGCCTGTTCTTTAGCTGAACACTGCAAGATCAGTATACAAAATATGAGACGGAATTTATTATTAGTATTTCTCATATCTTATTTTTTAGCAATAAAGATCAGCGTGAAAAAATGCACAAACAATCCGTAGCCTCACATACGGCTTTGTAAGTGTTAAGTAAAGCCAAAAAGTCTTTAGGAAAAAAAGAGGATTTTAACAGGCATTGGGCTCCATTTTGATAAGGACAAATATTTTAATTCCAAATTAATTTTGTGGAAAGCGCCATGTCATACATTTTTTAGAGAAATTTCACGCTTTCAAAAGACTTTGGTCTAGCATAGAATGATTCCAGAAACACGATCAGAATCAGGGGTGTACAAGCTTCAATTTTTTTCGAATTCGAGTTTTATATGAAAAAAAGTATCGAATTTTTTCGAGTTCAAGTTTCAATCTTTAACCCTTTTTTCCCGCAATTTCCTAAGTAATTTTTTAAAGTTTTGCCCTGAAATGCTTGAAATAACATAAAACTAAAAAAACACCGTTTTTTGAACGATTCATAATTACCCTTTTGTGTATGGCCACTTTTGTCTCCCTGGAAAGAAAAGACGATATATCAAAAACTACACAATGCCACAAAAAACTGATATGTGCAACTGGTAGGGCAGAATTGGTTCCCTATAAATGAAAAAAATTTCATCGGAAATGGCTTTCCCTATCCTGAAAAAAAGGTTTAAAAATTCGTCAGAATTTTTTCGAAATTTGCATAATTTTGAAAATTCATTTCAGCAAAATCCTGAAGTTGCCGGACTTTGAAATTTAAAAAAAATTCCGGCTCTAGTGCACTTTAGGCGACCAATGAGTTTTTAGGTGACCAATCAAAAAATAGATGACCAATCAATAATGCAAAAGAAAATAGGCTTAGACTTAGGCTTAGGCCAAGAATTAGGCTTAGGCCTAAGCCTAAAAATTTGTTTAGACAGTTAAAAAATTGATTGGACGGTAAAAGTTTTGATTGGACGGCTAAAGACTCTATTGGACGGTTAAACGTCGGCTAAAGCGACGCGTCGCAACGCCGCACTAATTGCAATTAGTGCTCTCCAAGTTGCAAGTAGTGCAGCAATAGTGCGGAATTTAGTGCTTCCAAAATTTCTCGACACAATTAGTGGAGGCCCTTATCAACAGTCATTTGAGCCAAGGGCGGTAGCCCCAGGCTTGGGGGCACTTTTCCGAAAAGGATTTCCAAGGGAACAATTGAATCTTTTAAATGTAAAATTTGATTAAAAACGTTAAAAAATTGGTACATTTTGTTAAGAAATTGAAAAAATTTTTTACATAAATTAAAAAATCATAAGGGAGGACCCTTATGTAATTTTTGGCCGGCCAAAACATAAGAGGAGACCATTTGGTTTTTTCCAGCCTTCGGCCAGTTTGAGGGGCAATTGTCCCCTTGCCCCCCCCCCCTAACGTCACCACTGATTTGAGTTCTAAGCGGAGTTACAACTTGGCTAGCAAAAATTTGAGAGATAATTCGTTCGGATTCTATAGTGCCTAGAGGATCTGCCAGATATTTTAACTTTAGAGTTGCAATCTTTAAAAATTATTTTTTGTACATTTGATGCCTTTTTTGATTTGATGCCTTCAAAAATTGATGATTTTTGAAGTGCCATTTTACGAAGCTTTCATAGCATTATCACTTCTTTAGACATAATCTGGAGCCAATGGTTTTTCTGGGGAGAGGGGTGATGACATAAAAATGTAAGAAAACATTCTATAAGCCGCCGTCCTGGTCCGGTTCTAGGTGTGGCAGCTTAGCGAAAATCGAATGCACTTTGTTCTTTGATTGAAAATCATAACACGGCGGACCAAACTTGTCAAAAACTTGAGTCACATATCAAATAGCATAAACCATACTCAGTGCTGTGCATATAACACGAATAACACAAAAAAATATAAAATTTCATAGAGCCCTTAATTTCTAGAAGCGATTTTATGATCCTAGAATAATTCGTTGACCCTATATAAGGGAAAACTATCACATCTCTATGAATACTAAATGAATTTAGATAATTTTTGTTTCTAAAATTTATAAAGGCGCCAAATAACATAATTGAACCAAAATTATTTCACCGGGCACGAAGTTTGTATTTTTAAAAAGCACTTCAAAATACCCTATTTTTACCAAAGTTCAAAACGATATAACTTTTTATGAACATCTTCAATTTTCATGATCTAAAGCTTAAACAATGCGGAATAACCTGTAAAATAGCGATTTGTTAATTTTGATTCGAAAAACTTTAAATTTTTTTATAAATTATCGATTTTTTTGGCCCTTTTTTACATGTTTTAATGGATAAAAATTTTTTCTCAAAGTAAAAATGAAAAAACGCTCTGTAACTGTGTTCTTAGCATGTTGCCATGTATTTTGAGACAATTATCATGAAAATTGAAGACGATCATAAAAAGTTATAACATTTTTAAATTGAATATCCCTCTTTATTTTTAAGTTGAATGTGCCTTTTTAGTGTTTTTTAGGCCAAAAAGCGTTGTAGCCCCCGGCAAGAGCCGTTGTACTCATGTCTGCGTCAGCTGCTTAAGCGCCGCTAGGTTCTCGGAGAGAGCCTCTTTATGCAATTGTTAGTCTGTTAGTATGTGTGCTTAATAAATAGTTTATTAGTCAATTCTCTCTCACAATGTAGGCTCACAGCACATACGGTAATTCCTAGGGTAATCGTTCCCCTACAAGTCCAGAGTCCTAACCGGTTACATGGAGGATCCGGGGAGATCCCAAGGATTACTAAAATGTGCTCGTTTTGAAATTTTTGATTCATATGTTTGAAGAGCCATTTTTCGCAGGAATTTTTTATATGAATCATTTAAAATTTATGCTCAGGACTATAATTTTGGGAAAAATTTTTGATAAAAAATTTTGGAATGAATTTTTATATATATGGCCTAATAATTAATTTTGGAATGAATTTTTATATATATGGCCTAATAATTAATTTTCTCCACTATGATTTATACTAAAATAAATAGGTAGCTTGGTGTGCAGGGTTGCCAAGTACTTTTAAGAGATCTCTTACGAAATTTGTTTTTAATTAATTAAAATTTATAATAATTTATAAGAAGTGGAGATATAATATGATGCATCTATAATTTAAGGAATTTTTATTATTTCAAATCGTCGACGATATTTTTATTAAGTCCTGAAGCTTTAAGGCCAATTTTAGAAAATTTAAAGAAATAATTTGCACACTTTATTTTGCATGAAAGACTCACATTTTGGATAAAAAATTGAGAGGAATTGAAATTTTTTGAAAACCCCTGTGATAGCCGGCAAACGAACGAACTTTATCCTTTTAGTCTAACAAACTTTGTCCTTTCTTACGATCGAACGTCGTCCTCGTCAAACTTATTTTCTGTTCGTGGGCGAGGTAGAGGCCTCGAGCAGCTTAGCAAATTCTTAGTATACACTAAGAGTTACACATTATCTATCCATAGACTTCGTACCCGTAATACACACATTAATCTTGTTTTTTTTATTAGTCTCGCTCTCAGTTTTTCCTCCGGCCAAGGATTAGCGAGGATTTTCTTGGAAGTCAGCTAAAGGGGGGAACTGCCACCG
Organism: Acrobeloides nanus; assembly: GCA_900406225.1. Taxonomy (NCBI): domain Eukaryota; kingdom Metazoa; phylum Nematoda; class Chromadorea; order Rhabditida; family Cephalobidae; genus Acrobeloides; species Acrobeloides nanus. Next base: position 19,748 of record OZJO01000450.1, on the reverse strand, counting down.
TTTTTTTGAAACTTATCCGTTCAACATAACTTTCCTCCGATTCAGAGGAAAATTATATTCAGCGGCATATTCACGTGTTATTCAACGGAAAATTCATTCAACAAACAATTGGTTCATATCTATTCAAAGGAAAATTGAAGATCCAACAGCGATTGAGAGGAAAATTGAAGATTCAACAGCAATATTCAGAGAAATATCAATTCAAAAGAAAATTTAAGAAGAAAATTCTTTTCTCATTTTTTTATTCCGTCATCAATCGTAAAAGCTTTATCACTTGATTCTCTGCTACTCTCTTTCATTCTCAGTATATCCGTTAAAATTATCCTTTGTGAAAGTTTTGGAAACCCCTGTGTATAGCCGCGGTGACGAACCTTTCGACTTTACGAACGAACTTTGCTTCTTTTTTATGTTACTTTTTTTCATCGAACATGTTATACGAACGAACTTTGTACCCCTTTCCAACTTGTTTTTTCCTTCGAATGCTCGCCCACGGAAAGCTAACAATTCTTAGGAAGAAAGAATTGTTCTACGTACCCTTACACTCTTTATTTCATGAGTGTAAAGGAAGTACTCTCTTTCATTGTTTTTTTTACATTCTCGTTTTTTTATTAATCTCACTCCTCGGCTTTCCTATGACCAAGGCAAGGCGAGGATTATTCTCGGAAGTCAGCTCAAATTATTAGCCAATCCGCGATCTCAATTCTGCCTAATTGAAAGAAATTTTTCCATTACTGCGAAAACAACAGTAAACGAAAATTTTCTCAGACAAACATTTGCTGCTGATTAATTGCCCTCCTTTATTAACTCGACTTCCACAGTTGAGATAATTTGCTGTTGCCTAGTCAGCAGGAAATAGGCAACAACAAACCCTTTATCTGTTCTCTCAACATAAAGGATTCAACAGCAAAATCAAGGGAAATAGTCAACAGCAAAATCATTGATACAGTCAGCGGATATTCAAAAGATCATCGGAAAAGAAGTCAGCAGAATAATAAGGGAATACTGAATAGAGAAAAAATCTTGTGATAATTCAATCGTGAGTGAAATAATGCGATCGTGACTCCAATGCTATCAGCCCACATAACAGTTGTTTTCTTTTAACAAGGAAAGATAATAGAGCTGCCTCTCACCTGATCCGTTCAAAAAACTTATAAGCTCATTTTCTATGTGCACTGGCTAGTGAAAATTGAGATTATCTGTGCCTATATTCTAGCTTTTGTATAGTAAAGTTTTATTAATTTTTTACAAGCTAATTTAATCATTTTTAAACCAACGAATCAGTTCTTGTCCATTTGAGAACATCAACCTGAACCTGAATTGTTATTGAGAAGGAAGATAAGTGGTAAGAAGAAAAAGGTAGCCAAAAGACAAAAGTAGTCAAAGAAATTGCTAAATTGGCAAGATATATTTGCAACGTAAGTTTTTATTTAAAAAAAATAAAAAATTACCCACTTACAAACGCACAAAATAAAAAAAAGTTTGCTGCTGCAAACAACTATATAACTTTAAAACAAATTGAATCTTTAATATAAAAGACGGCAAATCTTAATTTAAACGCTATCGATTGAAATGACGAAATAGTTGAAAAAACAACAATCTTATCAAATGATGGGAAATTTTACTCCAAGAAGATTTTGAAATACTTTCCAATGCTTTAGAGGATCACATTATCCGCGTAACTCAGGATTCATTGGGTACAACGCCCAGGGAAATGCTCCCATTGGGTACGCCCAGAATCTTGGATCCATTGGGTATGCCCAGGGACAAGGTCCCATTGGGTTCGTCGCCCAGGGTCGTTACTTCAGAAATCAGCGAGGAAGAGCCACAAATAGACATGGTTACAACAGACGTGGGTCCAGACAACCGTGAGGGATTGACATCCAAGCATATGAAAATCGCTGGATCTTTGACTTTCTACTTTTCTAACATTTCAAAAACGTTAGATGAACTCAAAAATTACGCAAAAATGGTAGAAGTGTACGGATTTCCTTATGAGCAAACTTTTTCCTACCTTCAAACCGTTGAAAGTTTATGTTCTATCTGGGCTTCATGGCCAACCATTAGGAAAATGTATTTGCAATCGTTGCCCTTCCCAATATTGATTTTGGATCCTTTTGTAAAAAGAAAAGAAATTGAAGGAGAGGGCATAGAAATTTTATTTGAGAAGTTCGAAGTTACTACAGCTGAAGTTATGAAGTCATTTAAACAAACATGCCCAGAGAAAACAGTAGAACACAAAAATATCCAAGCAAAGAGACGCAGAAGACAAAAGAAGAAAAATTCAAAGGAAATGCTGATAGATATTCTGGCAGAGATGATTCATCCTGAATATCCCCATAAGGCTTCAATTGAAATAGTTATACCCAATATGCAAGATTCACCAAAAGTGTCCATGAAAGTTAATGAAAACAGTCGCGACAATACTTCAAATGATCTTAAAGCTGAAAAGCTCAAGCTTAAATCAATTAAAAGCTTCAAGTTAAAAAATTTATGGAAACTCAATAAAAAATGAATCGTCTATATCGTTCAGGTTCATAAACTGATTATATGAAAATTGAATTGAATTAAATGAATTATAATTTTAAAAAAAGGAATCTGAATTTTTCTTAGTGTCGCCGAGGGTGTTTCGTTCGTTCATGGAAGAGGTGCAATGGTTATAAGCCGCTAAGTATATAGCTGTCTTTACTGAAGTTGAAGTTATCGTATGATTCATGAGTTCTCTTAAGGATTAGAGTCTGTAAATATGATTCATCCTAAAAGATTGAGCATTTGTTTTGTTAGATAAAATCCTTCTGTAAATGGGAATGTCGCAGAATTATTAGCTATACAAGAAGCCCAAATCGCAATTTTCTGCTGTATTAGCGCTAGTGCTGCCGCCAACATTACTTTGCTGCCGTTAAGGTAATGTTTCTGTTAAAGAAATGAAAATTTTTGAAGATTCTTCATCAAAAAATTGAAAAAATTCTCGTTACATTCTTTTCTTCAGAGGAAAATCCAGAATCTCATCGTGAGGTTCCTCTATCAGAACAGTACCTTAAGTCCAGGTCGAAAATGGCATACATTGAGAGCATGACACTACGGTCCATATTTTTCGGGCAGACCCTGGAGGTATTCTCCAAAAACGACTATTAGCAAAGCCAAAATTACCAGAAATTTCATGTCTATAAGAGGAAACTTATAAGTAAATGAGCATCATAGGAGAAGAAGAAACCAATACAAAACCAAAGAAGAAGAAACCAAAGCCAGCCAAAATCGACACAAGCTCTTGAAAGAAAACATCATTTTCCTAGTAGCGCAATGAAATTGAAAAAGGCTTTAAGCGCATTTTTTACATGATTCATCGGCTTCAAATTCGCAGCTGCATTTTCTTCACAAAGAAAAACTACTTCCGAGAAGAAGAGACTAAAATACACATAATTTTTTTACTATGTTGTAATTTTATTTTGTCTATGTTTAGCTTTAATTTTACTCTTTTTGTTTTAAAAATAGTTTTTTCATTTTAACTTTCAATCATAAAATACTCTTTTATTTTTATTGTAAGCCGAGAGTCCGGCTTAAGTTTGAGGGGTGGCGTATGTAGCCCCCGGCAAGAGCCGTTGTACTCATGTCTGCGTCAGCTGCTTAAGCGCCGCTAGGTTCTCGGAGAGAGCCTCTTTATGCAATTGTTAGTCTGTTAGTATGTGTGCTTAATAAATAGTTTATTAGTCAATTCTCTCTCACAATGTAGGCTCACAGCACATACGGTAATTCCTAGGGTAATCGTTCCCCTACAAGTCCAGAGTCCTAACCGGTTACAGCGTTTTTAGCCTATTTCTATTTTTCTTCGAATCAAAATCAAAAACCGACAGCACTTTTCTATACTAAATTGAGGTCGGGGAATCGATTGCCGTCGTTATTTTCAAGATTTGAAACTATACTTGGTGTGTTTTGGGCCTAAAAACCACTAAAAAGACATATTCAATTTAAAAATGTTATAACTTTTTATGATCGTCTTCAATTTTCATGATAATTGTCTCAAAATACATGGCAACATGCTAAGAACACAGTTACAGAGCGTTTTTTCATTTTTACTTTGAGAAAAAATTTTTATCCATTAAAACATGTAAAAAAGGGCCAAAAAAATCGATAATTTATAAAAAAATTTAAAGTTTTTCGAATCAAAATTAACAAATCGCTCTGTATCGCTATTTTACAGGTTATTCCGCATCGTTTAAGCTTTAGATCNGGTGAAATAATTTTGGTTCAATTATGTTATTTGGCGCCTTTATAAATTTTAGAAACAAAAATTATCTAAATTCATTTAGTATTCATAGAGATGTGATAGTTTTCTCTTATATATCATTCTAGGATTATAAAATCGTTTCTAGAAATTAAGGGCTCTATGAAATTTTATATTTTTTTGTGTTATTCGTGTTATATGCACAGCACTGAGTATGGTTTATGCTATTTGATATGTGACTTAAGTTTTTGACAAGTTTGGTCCGCCGTGCATAATTTCGTAGGAATTAAAAAAAATCTTCGTTTTCGAGAAAATTTAATTCAAAGTTTATTAAAAATGGTCGAAATTCACTAAAAATTATGCAAATTGAATTTTCGACCATTTTTAATAAACTTTGAATTAAATTTTCTCGAAAACGAAGAATATGTTTTTTACGAAATTTGGGGTACTATCGTTTTTCGATGCACTCTATCGATTGGCAGCGGAATTTTTCAAAAATTCCTTAACACTTGTAATACGGTTTGGGACAAACCCGCAAAATGATGCATCTTGATGAGTTCTATCAGGAAAATATAGTGGAAAATTTTTTAAGTGCGCTTTTATTATGTAAAAATGGGTCCAAAGTTAACCTTATGCGACAATTGTTGAAAAACTTTATTTTTGGGTCCAGATTCGTGGTCCAGGTTCAGAGCAAAAATGGTAGATTTTTAAAGCGTTAAGATATTTGCTCAAAAATGATCAGAAATTGTTGGCCATAGCCCAAAACGGTAAAACAGCTCATTTTTAGGCAAAAAGAAATAAGTTAATATAGGTTTTGGGATCTTGCTACGCTAAAAATATCGAAAAATCACCATTTTTCAAGAATAAATTAGCTTTAACTCAAAAAAATTCCTGTGCTAACATACCAAACCCAATATACCAAAATTTTCCTGGGAATCTGGACTACATTTTTCCGAAGACAAAATAACATCAAAGTGCTATGCAAAAAAAGTTTCCTGGGAAATACTGAATTTTTTAGGGTTCCTAAAAAATACATGGTTGCAAAGATTGGCCTATAACTTTTTCTATGAAGGCTTCGAGATCTTGTGATCTTCACAAAAGTTGTAGCGCTGATCACCAGCTTTTCAACGAGCGGTCAACCATTCTCTCAAACTTTGTCTGCGCCGAGATATCCTAAAAAAGGGGGCAGACACACTCAACCCACGGACCACTCAACCCGGACAACTCAACCCACGTTGAGTTGTCCTGGGTTGAGTTGTCCGTGGGTTGAGTTGTCCGGGTTGAGTTGTCCGGGTTGAGTGGTCCGTGGGTTGAGTTGACCTGGAGCCCTAAAAAAACTGAAAAGATGTCAAAATTCGCATAAGGTTAACTTTGGACCCATTTTTACATAATAAAAGCGCACTTAAAAAATTTTCCACTATATTTTCCTGATAGAACTCATCAAGATGCATCATTTTGCGGGTTTGTCCCAAACCGTATTACAAGGGTTAAGGAATTCAAAAATTCAGGTTTTCGTTTCGATACTCAGACTCGTTCAAAATTTATAAAAATATTTGCATAATATCACCCAATGATTAACTAATAAAAAGTTAAAAGACCGCATTTGAAAGTCTTTTAAATTCATTGTGCTATTCAACTTTCTTTGATAGGAGGTTGTGCTGAAACACCTGATTTTGAATTCCTGTACTTTTGGAATGAAAATATTTGTCCTTATCAAAATGAGGCCCAATGCCTATTCAAATCCTCTTTTTTCTTACAGACTTTTTGGCTTTACTTAAATATGTAAAAATATGTAGGATAGTTCTGTCATCTTTCGACGAAAGAATTGTATATACATGCTATACTATAATTTATACAATGAATCTTTTTTGTTAAAATAAGATATGAGATATACTAATAATAAGTTCAGTCTTATATTTTGTATATTGTTTTTGCAGTGTTCAGCTAAAGAACAGGCAGACAATCATCTAGCTAAATTGATACCTCCAACCAATACTAACAGTGACTATAATGATTATTATTATTATGACCAGACTTCGGATTGTGACTGTAGCAATTCCACGATACATGTAAACAGTGAAGCTTGCTATACAACATTAATGCCAACAAATGATTCAAGCTTCTGCCCAAATATGAACTGTTCATGGACTATTTTTACTGCTTTTAATACTTCTAATGATTTGCTATCCATAGAATTATATACAAAATCTAACCCTAAAATATTCGATAAGGTTAAAATAACAAACTGCAAAAATAGTCTTCCTTTTATGCCGTATTATTCTTTTCTAGTTCAAGCTTATAGTTACTACCTTTTTGTAAGTCAAGAAACTGAATTATGTGTCACATTTAATTCCTATGAACTATTAGGAAATATTGAACATGATGGATTGACAATATACTTCGATTACTATACGGATGAAATACATTTTCAGGTAATGATAGTAGGTGTTTGATATAAGTTTACAGTTTTTTTAAATAGAACACGTGTATTTCAAGCGGCAAAAGGTTTGAAGCTCGGCTGTGTAACGGCGTGTTCAACGTTTTTAAACATCATATTGGGTTGTTCAAAAAGTTCGTGCCAAAACATTATAATTCATTTTGTGTATTTATCTTTTGATATTTTTGTCTGTAATGTTGTTTTTCAGATAAAAAATGGTTATTAAAAATGTAAAAAAGCATCTTCGCCACGTCATGCTATGGCTTTTTGGATAACTCAATAACAGCGAAAGATGCATCAGAAGAAATTCAAGGCGTGTACGGCCAAGATTCGATAGCCCAGAGAACATGTGGAAAGTGGTTGAAAAAATTCAGGGATGGGGATAAAGAGGTGTTAACTGAAGACGAAAAGTGGACCGTTTACGTCAACGTTATCCGAAAAAAGGAATGGCGGCAGAGAGGTGAACACGCAACGCCCACCGCAAAACCTGGGCTTCACCCGAAGAAAGTTCTCCTCTGTTTTTGGTGGGACACTGAAGGCCCCGTGCATTGGGAGCTACTGCGCCAAGGACAGACCATCACCGCTGAAGTTTATTGCGCGATGCTTGATCGAGTGGCCGCCGCCCTTGCAGCAAAGAGACCCCATCGACAGCACCAGAAATTCCTCCACGACAACGCCAAACCCCACACAGCACGTCTCACTCAACAAAAGCTTCAACAGCTCGGCTGGGAGGTGTTGGACCACCCTCCCTATTCACCGGATCTCGCTCCAAGCGACTACAAGGCCTTCCGTTCACTTCAGAATTGGTTGAACGGGAAAGAATTCGCGACCGAAGCCGAATTGCGCCAATCGATCCAAGAATGGATGGACTCAAGACCAGCGGGGTTCTGGGTCATGGGATTCGTCGATTTACCGGACCGCTGGAAAAAAGTCATCGAATATGAAGGGGATTACTTCCCGGAGGATTAAATTTGTTTATTATGGTTATTGTTATTGTTTTTTTGTGTTGAAAATAAACTTTAATTTTTTGGCACGAACTTTTTGAACAACCCAATAGCTTTCCCCATGCCGAAAATAGATGAAATAGCTATTTTTTAGAAATTTTAAAAAAATTTTCAAAATTTTCACTTGAGAGAAAAGGCAATTAGTAAAAGTAGTACCGGTAGTATCGGTAGTACCGGTAGTACCGGTACTACCGGTAGTATCGATAGTACCGGTACTACTTTTACTAATTGACCCCTTGGCAATTAGTAAAAGTAGTACCGGTAGTGCCGCTCGCTACCAAATATGCGAATTTTAACAGAAAAAGCTGTTTAAAAGCTAAAAATTTATATATATTTAAAGTGAGGTGAATTTTATAGCAGGATCTCCGAAAAAAAATTTTTTTCCTTCTTTTTTATAAAAACATCACTCACCTTTAGGGGTAATTTTGCATGCGGAATCGATTGCGCGCATTCCCGAACCCTGAAAATGCATGCCTGACCCTGATTCAGGGAAGGGGTTGGGGGTATTGAAGCGAAAATTAAAGAAATTTTGATTTCATTCGGAAAACAGTCGTTTTTAGGGTAATTTTGCATGGGGAATCGATTGCGCGCATTTCCGAGTCATGAAAATGCATGAGATCCTGAATCAGGGGGGGGGGTATTGAAGCGAAAAAAAAAAGGTTTTTTGCCTAGAAAATGTCATTCTAGAGTAATTTTAGGGGGGGGGGAATCAATTGCTCATATTCCCGAACCCTGAAAATGCATGCCTGATCTTGATTTATCATGCAAAATTACCCTCAAAACGACTGTTTTCCGAATAAAATCAAAATTTCTTTAATTTTCGCTTCAATACTCAACCCCTTCCCTGAATCAGGGTCAGTCATACATTTTCAGGGTTCGGAAATGCGCGCAATCGATTCCGCATGCAAAATTATCCTAGAATGACATTTCCTCGGTAAAAAACCGAATTTTATTATTATTTTCGCTTCAATTCCCCCCCCCCCCCCCCCCCCCC
>OZJO01000450.1:0-10994 GCA_900406225.1 Acrobeloides nanus | reverse complement strand
ACTGCTGCTTCTAACACTACCCAATTGTACAAAAGTGGTTTAGAATGTAAAAAGCGCTCGTTTGAAAAGGGCTTTGTATCTGGTAGACATTCTTTGGCGAAAGAAATTCTTGCTTTGTGTCGGTATTCTAACAAGGTAATATTGCTAGATCCCGGGATCGACCTTTCGGATGGGATTTTTCGAGATGCACCTTGGCGGGATTTTCGGATTTGGCATGAGAATGGATTAAGAATTTTTGGGACGGGATTTTAAATTTTTATGTTATTGAATTAAACTTCTATATCCGAATCTTGCGCATTCTGAAATTGACAGTTACAAATTTTGTCAAGTGCTTTAAGCAACAAAATCTGAGAAGTCTTACGTACCCCAAGTCTAAAAATTCACTAGTTTTAATCAATTTTTGCCCATTTTAGTAGGGTTGCCAGATTACTCGGGACGGGATTGAGTTTCGAGCAAAATTTTCGGGAAAGGATCCAAAAATCCCGGGATTTTCAAGAGGGGATCTAACACTAGTGCTAAATACGCCATATTTAATCTACAACTTTATTATAGGTTGACGTCCAAGATATTTTTGCTCTCCTTTCTCGATCTTCTTTATTACCAAATGATTTTCGAGCTCAAACGCCTCGAAATCGCACCACTCAACCTACTGATAGCTCAGCTGTTAATCTCTTTCAACAGGTTTTTTTAACCCTTGATATGTAGGATTTAACTCTATTTTTATAGGCTCTTTGCCCTCCAGCGAACGCTTCGCCACATCGTCAACAGCAACCTGATCTGAACAATTTTTTGCAAACCCAGTTATGCCGTCATCGAAAGCGTGCACATAGTCCAACCACAAACAACTCGCCATGTTCGTCTCCTAACTATATGTTTAAGCGTTTCAAACGTCTCTAGTTTTTTAAATGTGCATAGAAAAGGCTAAGTTTTGAATAGTTTATAATGTATAATAATTTACATTTATACATAAAATTATTTTTTATTTTAAAAAATTCTATTCTCTTGTCATAGTTTCTTATATTTTGGGCTTTCTGTATTTTAAAAATGTCGCTATAATTTTTTAAATGTAAAATTGCCTTATTTGTTTATTTTTGATTATTTACCAAAATCATTTTATTGTATGTATTAGTCGAGAATCTAGGGTCTTTTTCCCACCGGATTTTGGCAACAAATACTGGTAGGAAAGTTCTGACTCATCTAGACGAATAGATCAAATTCTGAAACCTGCAAATACAAAATTTACGTCATGAAAATGTAAACAACGTTATTTTTCGACGCTAGTTATACAGGGCCGTAGCTAGGATTCTAGTTTGGAGGGGCACGACTCTTTTAGGTTTGAGAGGGGCACAACTCTTCATGAATAAAGTTTAAAAAATCTTATTTTTGAGCAAAAGCATGGAAAATTTAACAATTTTTGAGAAAAATGACATCCTTTAGTGTAAAAATTGAAAAAATACGTAATTTTGGTGAAAACTTTTTTTAATTGGCAAAAATATAAAGAACCATTAGGAAATTTTTTGGGATTGGGGGCACATGCCACCCCTTAGCTACGGCACTGTAATTATGATTTTTTGCTAGAAATGGGAATCTGAAAAATTTTGAATTTTTTAAATGTTTGATCTATCGTTTCAAAATCTAATTTTTATTGAATAAGGCAACATATCCTGAATCAATTAAAATTTGCTTATTGAAACGATTAATTAAATATAAAATTCAAAAAAGTTAAGCTATTAGGTTGTTCAGAAAATCGCGGACTTCACTTTTTATATTTTATCAATAGAGTATAAAAAAGTGAAGTCCACGAACTTTTTGAACAACCCAATAATAAATTTTTTGGCATTCTTATGTATTAAATTTTTATTTTTGATGTAAAAATGCACTGAGTTGGTGCCACTAGAGTTACACGAACGAAAATGAAAATATTTCTGAGGATGAAAATATTTTCAAATACTAAAAAAGCTACCGTAATAGTTCATTTGTATAAAATTGGATTCTTTGGCAAAAATAACTAAAAATGGTATTTTCGTCAAAAAATTGCTTTTTACAAATAGCCATTTATGAATATTTTTAAATAAAAAATGATATTTTTGTGAAAAAATTGAAATTTTTTACCCTTTTACCCCCCCCCCCGTACCGGTGGTTTTTTTCGGTCGGCGGTCATTCCTTGTTAACAGGGTTGCCACTAATGATGCGTCGAAATCGAGAAAGTCGAAATCATAATTACGGTGTCCCAATTTTGCGAAATTGAGGTTGTAGTTTCGAAAATTCATAAGAAATTGTCATTTTTAAGCTGAGAATGACGATTTTTGGCGAAAAATGATGAATTTTGATGAAAAATAGCACTCTTACTTTAGGACTCACCTCTAAAAATTCTATTATTTTGACTCTTTTAAACAAATTTTGATATTTCAAATCGTTTACCTATTATTGTTTTTTTTCACCTGGTTGAAGCAATTTTTTGATTAATTAAAATTACATTGCTTAGTTATGGCTAAAGGGAATAAATAACAAACGATTACTCAAATTGTTATGAAAGAAAGATGAAGAATTGTTTGAGCTGCTTATTGAAATCAATCTGTCTTCTAGTCGAACCTGCTCAAATTGCTCATAAAATGCTGTTGAACAAGAAACTTGATTCATGGACTTGGCAATGTTCATATGGCTGTGATTCTTCTAATCCAAGAAACCGAAAACGAGTTGGATATTTTATTGGAACGTTCTTGGAAGGAGCTCATATTGCATCGAAAGAGGTTAGTTTTTTGTATTTTATTTTTGTCCTGAATGTTTATTTCAAGTCTTCGAGTTATCATACTATTGAGAAACTGTCTCTGATTTACGAAGAAATAATGAAAACAAACAGGTGGACTACTAATCACATCGAATATGAGTGGCAGAAATTCAAGATGGAAAACAAGAAGAGATATGGTACCGACTGAAATCTTTTTGTATCATATTGTTCTGAATATTGTTGGAGAAAACTGTATAGTGATTCAGATGCTATGTAATACACATAGTATGTATCATCTCTGGTCCCAAATTGCTTCTCTTGAAAATTATAGAGTAGAGATATAATTGTGTTATATTATTATAAAAAATGTAATTGTATAAAAGTTGAATGAATTTGAATGCTGAATAAAAGTGGTCGAAAATCATTGAAATATAAATTTGTTTAAAAGAGTATAAAGAATGGAATTTTTAGAAACGAGTCCTAAAGTAAAAGAGTTGACATTTGTTAATAAAAAAACTTTTGGTGATTTTTGGAATTTTCGAAAAATCATAATGGGGGACCATTATGATTTTTAAAAGATATTTCTAACAATCTTGGGCAAAAACATAAGGGGGATTTTAAAGTTTTTGTGGTCTTTGATTCGATTTTTCGAAATCGAAATTTGAACACCGTAATACGAAATCGCGATTTTGACGCATCACTAGTTGCCACATGCGAACATTGAAAATATGCATTTTTGATTTGCCCCTCCCTCGCTCGTGCCTGCATAGGATTATGAAAAGTATGGCATTGCTATATATATATGTCAATGTGGCAACCCTGCTTGCTACGCAATCTAGGTGTAACTTTTTGGTGTCACTAACACAATGGATTTGTAAAATTTATGGTTCTAGGGCAACTCGAAATGAACATGTTCTCGATCTTCAAACTAGATAACTTTTGTGTCATTTTATTCGTCTCAGTGAGCTGAGAACAATGAAATAATTATTTTTGTAACTGAAAAAATCGAGTTTTAGACGAATTTTTCTTTTCGAGTTGCCCTAGAACCAAATTTACAACTTATAAACTTTTTACCACTATCATTTTATGCAGATATATATGGGTAATAAATATTTTTTCAATTATTTACTTTTCTGCGTCGTTTTTTCGAGTGGTTTTTAAAAAAGCATAAACAATCGTTTTAAACTCGATTTTTAAGATGCGTAAGCTAAAATTTCACGAACAAAAACTTCTCAAGAAAGTTGATTTTATAAATTGGTCGTTGGATAACAATGTGCACCAGTCGAAGATTTTGAGAAAATATTGTATCAAAAAGAGGGAACATGTAGCTTTGTATAATAAATTGGCTGCTCAGGTGGGACTAGAAATTTTTTTATTCGTAGCAAAAAACCTCCGACCCAGTTTTTGTAATAAAAAAATAATTTTTAAGATTTGGGACATAACTAAGAAAATTCGTGATTTAAAAGACAACAACCCGAACAAAACTGTTTTGGCTCGAAAATTATTGGGAAAGCTTTATGATATGGGTGTGATACCAACTGCTGATACTCTAGAAAGAAGCGATAAAATTACAGCCTCTTCATTTTGCCGGCGAAGATTAGCGGTTATGATGGTGAAACAACAAATGGTTCAAACGGTAGGTTTTTAAAAGACGGAAATTGGTGTATTAACTCAAAAATTGATTTTGATCGATTTTTGTGCTTAAATATTAATTTTTAGCAAAAAATTGATTATTCGCTAAGCTTTGAGTTCAAAAATCGATATCGCAACAAATATTGTTTAAAAAAAATCGATTTTTTTAAAATTTGGACCTTGAAACAAATCTATACTCTTTTTTACAGGGGGAAGGGGTGCAAAAGTCCTGGCACAGGGTGACATAAGTCCTGGCATAAGATGCAAAAAGTCCTGACAAGTTCCCAATAAAAAAACTGCAACTTCGTGATGAAGATTGTTGTAAATCCATTAAAACTAAAATTTTACTATGTCAGGACTTTTTGCTTTCTATGCCAGGATTTTTTGTACCCTATGCCAGAACTTATGTCACCCTGTGCCAGGACTTTTGCACCCCCTGTATAACTAAAAATCGATTTTTCTCAACTTTTCAAATTTTTTAAAACTTAATTTTTTGGTAATAGTTCAGCGACGAGACCCAAGATAAAAAATTGTTCAAATTGGACCTTTGCGCTATTTTATGTGTATGCATTGGCGTATCTCGAATTTCGTTTCGAAGGGGGCGAAAAATCCTCTTGGTCCCCCAATCAAAATTTTGATTTTGTCCGGTCTCTACTCTTTTTTATAACTAAAAATCGCTTTTCACAACTTTTAGCGCAAAAATTTTTTAAACAATTTTTGGAACAAATTATAGGGTTAAATTTTTGAGCATTTTTCCTAATTTCATATTTTTTCAGATCGAGCAAGCTTCTAATCTAATCGAACAAGGTCATGTTCGTGTCGGTGTGGAATTGGTCACCGATCCAGCTTTTCTTGTTACCCGCCCTCTATCGGATCTGATCACGTGGACGAATGCATCCAAGATACGTCAACATGTTCTCAACTACAATAATGAACGAGATGATTTTGAAGCATAATCTGTTTGAATTGTATGCTATTTGTTGAATTTTTATGGTTATTTTGAATTGACAATAAACGTTTATTTAAAATTTAAACAAAAGGAAAGATTTTTAGTTGATATTTACATAATTTAGTGATGCGAAGTGGGGGAGATGACAATTTTCAAGTCCGGTTTAAAGCTAAAAAAATGCCATTCTCCCACCTTTCACAACTGCATACCCGTAAATTTAAAAAATTGTTTTATAAATAGAAAAAAAATAAAATCGAGTCAATTTTAAAAGTGAGCGTAAAAATATAGAAGTGCGAATCAATTTTCGGTTATTCCTAGAAATAACTTAAAATTTCAGATATTCTGGTAGCATTTACACCTAAACTTCCAATCAATTCGAGCTATGATTCATTCAAAGAAAAATTCGAATGACTCATAACTGAAGGACATTTTTCATCAATACTTATACTTATAGAAGGTATAATTCGCCATATCGTTCGTTGAGCACATTTTCTCGCATACTGATTGACCACATCACAATGGCATGGGTATGTGTTGTTTTCCGGTTTGTGGCAATCACATACGGCTTTTTTACATTTTCGCATAAATGACCGGATTGGGATTGAGCAGTGGCATGGTTTTAAAAATTCATTATGTATTAGCAGATTGCATGAGGCTAATTCGGTTTTCTTGAGTTTGGTTAGTTTGGGGTCTTTGCATCTAAAAATGGATTTTTTGCGATATCTTATCAACTCAAACAATCAGCCGTCGGAAAATGAGGTGGCATTTTTGAGGTAGGATAAAGCTTGACCACCAAAACCCGACACAAATTTGTTCAAAACAATGTTTACCTCAAAATCGTCGTTTTATTCCCTCCAATCGACGTCGTTTTATTCCCTCCACACTTATCATTAATTTTCCAGGACTCCACAAAAGTCCTTGTCGAATTTGTCAAAGTATCTCCAAATCGAGGTAAAAAGTCATCTTCAGAATCGCCATTAAAATTTCCACACAGACCACAAACTTTTGACCTGTGTTGACTCCCTAATGTTATCTCTAGCAATGTTTGACCATCCCATAAAATTTTTATACCCATATTTGGTACTATCAATAATAAACTCCCAGTTTGGTCTATGCCAATTTCGTATTTGGGTAGAGTTTTTGAGAGATAAGGTAGTGAAATGTTTTCATGGCCTTGGATTTCGATTTTCTAAAAAAATTTAAAAGGATAAAAAATTTTTAAAATGGTTACAGTGCTCCCTCGGTATAGTGACATCCTCCCTAAAATTCGATATAGTGACACCCCCCTAAAAAACTCGATAAGCAGGCCTGTTTCCAAACCGGCTAATTTTTTGTACTCGGGGGTTTTCGGCTATGGGGAACACGATGGCGATATTATTTTTTAACAAGATTTTTTGTAAAAATTAAAAAATTAGGGGTTACCCATAAAAATTCAAATTTTTCATGAAAATGGTGTAATTTTTGACGAGAAATCGAATGCGCCCACTCTCGTTTCATGAAAAATTTGAATTTTTTTAAAAACTTTGAATTTTTAGGGTTAAGGCGCTGCATACTTTTTCTTCATTTAACTGAATTTTTTGGTTCAATAATAAAATTGTAAGGCGTCGAGTCCAAATTTGAGTCCCCTTCCCATCGTTATGAACAATGATTTGGAAGTCTGGTTGTTCGCTAAAAATGGTTGATTTTAAATTTTTGAGCGATTAAATTACCCTCGAAGAGAGCATTCCTGGATTAAGATATAGCTACCAGCACCAGGGTATTTCGTATCACCAGGGTATTCGTATCGTCTATGGTCAAAAGTTTCATAATGGGGGTCTCCAAAAACTGTGCACGTGGCTTCGTCTAAAAAAATTTCAAAAATAGCTTAAAAATGTCTGATTTTTGTATTCATAGGGGGTTGAGAGCACGATAAAAAAATTCGATTGTCATGATCCCTTGCAAGTTGGTTGACTGAGCTGCAACAGCTCCAACACCAAGGCAAAATTTTCGGACCGAGGCGCAGTGGTATAGCCAGAAATTTTTTTATGAGGGCCTATCTGAAAATTTTCAAAATTTACCATGGTCCCCCAAATCTGGGAAAAAACATAAGGGAGGGGCCAAGGTTATTTTTTCGAGCTTTTCAAAAATTTTGCAAAAATCATTTTGGTTCACACTTATTATTTTTGTGCCGATAGGCGCGAAAATTTTTTGTTGAAATCCTTGAGGCAAAGCAAAAACCAGCGGCGTAGGCAAAATTTTTTTGCTTTTATGGCACTACTTGAAAATAGGGGGAGGTACTAATTCTTACTTTTTTGGTCCTTATATTTTTTGGAAAAAAAAGTCCTTTTTGGGAAAGTGCCCCCTTCCCCCTATGACGAACCCCTCATCTACGTCTTTGCTTTGGCCCCTTATGTCTACATCACTGATTTCTCCCCAAAATCCACTTATGATTCGATTTCCAAAAAGTGCTCCAAATTGGATGATTTTTTCTATTCAGAGCATTCTTACCTTGTTGACATGTTGGGCAACATTGTCCATGTAATTTGACTCGCTTATGCCCATGCCTACAAGTTTCTTGATGTTCTATGCAACGCTGAGTCTTGCAAGTTGTATGCCCATCCACACATTGGCAAATAATACATTCTTCGATTTTCCAATGAGTACCATTCTGTAAATAACAGGCACGTAGGAAGAGGGCAAAGGGTGGGTCTATAGACCTCCCTCCGAAATCGAAAAAATGAAAGTTTTTCCGGATTGGGAGGGGGAGGGTAAAACAAAGGGTAAAAACTCCAAAACAAGGGTGTTGCGGTAGCATATGACCATTAAGCTAAGTATAAGTGTTGGTTGCTCGGAAAAGTCAAAGAAAGGTTCGGCTCAGTGAATCATATGGTGGACCACGCTGGAAAAGCTAATCATGCTAACCAAATGCTCAAGGCCACCGCTCGCAAAGTTTCAACATGCACCCTTTTATAGCAATTTGTAAAAGTACTACTTCGCAGAACGGGGCGCTGAACACACCAAACGGGTCCCAATTAGGCCTAAGCCTAAGCCTAGGCTTAGGCCTAATTAAGTAATAAGTAAGCCTAGGCTTAGGCTTAGTTATTACTTAATGGCCTAAGCCTAGGCTTAGGCTTAGGCCTAAGCCTAATTGGGACCCGTTTGGTGTGTTTGGAGCCCCGTTCGGCGCAGTCGTACTTTTACAAATTGCCCCCTTTTATCTCTTTTTACTATAAATTAAATGTGTTCGAGTATCGACACGAAATGCCTGATTCCTAGGAACTTTAGAATTTAAATTTGATAACGTGCTATTTTTTCGATTGCTTTTTGTTTTATGGCTTCTACTTGCTATTGGAAATAAATTGCTATTTAACGCTCTTTAACAAAGGGGAACAAGGAGTATAGACCCCAAACCTGGATTCTCGCTACGTGCCTGATAAATAAAATTCGGTTTTTAGCACAATTGGGAGGAAGGGAAACTAATACTTACTTTTTTGATCAATAATGTCCCATTCTCTAAGCTCTGGGTACAATCACTAGTCATAGCAATCTCCTTTTTACAAAATGGACAGCATAAACTATCATTATTTCTGGATGTTGACCCATCACATGTTCTACTTGAACACGATAGCCGCCGGCAGAGAATACCGCCTTGTTGACATGAGCATAAAGTACAAGTATCAACACGAAAACTTGAACCCAAGGAATAATTTTTATCACAAAAGATGCAATTTTCTTGAGGAGGTATGGTTCTGGTTCGATATGCTACTTGACCAGAAATGGTTGTGTTAAATTTTGTATTGTTTAAGCGTGGATCACATTCGGGGCAGCATGTTCCATTTATTTCACGATGCATGTATTCGGGACAGTCCAAAACGGGGCAAGCTAGCCGGTAGCAGTGTTGATAGAGGCCTGGAATTTTTCATTATGACAACCTAGTCAAAAGGGACGACTGCCCCCTCGTTCCTGGAAAAAATTGAAAAATTTACTCCCTGGGAACAAGATTTTGGAAATTTTTGAAAAATGTCGGAGCTATTACACAATAGGGGGAGGAGAAATGACCCTCTTTTGGAGTAAAAATGTGCGGGAAATCCAAAATTTGACATTTATTTCTTGAATCCGAAGAATTTTATAAAATTCGGATTTCCCGCATGTTTTTACCCCTAGAGTAGGGACCGTCATAAGTTTTCCGAACTCGAATTTTTCGTGGGAAAACCACCCCAATACGATTTAGAATCGAAATCTGTACTATTAAAAACCATATGCTGAAAAAAAACCGCATCAAAAACGCTTTTTCCCTTCAAAAGTTATGCTAAAAAGAAGGTATGATTTGTACATGAATTTTGTAGGGAAAATGTCCAAAAAACGTCCGGATTTTTTCCAAGTTAACAAAATGACCCAAAATCGACTCGGATTTACATAATTTCACATACCTATAGGTAATTTTTAGCGAGGAATCGATTGCGCGCATTTCCGACGAGAAAAAAAATTTTTTTTGATCCCCTATCGGGGGTCAAAAACCTCTGTTAAAAAATCAATTTTTTCAACTTTTTTATTTTAGCTCCAAATTGGCTGATTTTTGGTACTCGGGGGTTTTCGGGCATGAGAAATCGNTTTTTTCTCGTTAAAAAAATTTTTTCGGGTTAATATTTCTAGTTTTCATACAATATTAGGCTTATTTTACTTTACTCGATCTTGTTTCGCCAAAAAAATTTTTTGTCGATAACCCGCAATGACTTTTCCCCCCTTTAATAATCACGCTACGGGAGGGATTCCACCGCGTAAAAACCGCCTTATCTCCCCCAAAATCAGCTCCAAAACGTTTTTTACTTTATACAGGGGTTTTTCCGAGCGGAAAAACGATTCCCGATGGAATTGAGTGATAAAAAAATTTCCCCATATCCCCTATACCCCAGAAACTTAAAAAAAGGTGATTTTTTTGTCAAATATGGTCTCGTTCGCACCACTTCGCGCCACATTTCGAAAAAAAAATTTATACAGAGATATAGATGATACATTTCTCTAACATTTCTAAAAGTATTCGCAAATGAAGGGCTCCTCGTTACTGAGATATGGTAATTTTTCGAAAATATGAGATTTTGTGATTTTTTAGAAAAATCTGCATATCTAGGTCAATTTAACTTATTTTTACAAAATTCTTTTACAATTTTAAGAGTGACCATTAATATTAATAATAGCAGCAAAAAACTTTAGTCAAAAATATAACATGGGTGAGAAATAGTGATTTTTCTGAAAAAGCGTGTTTTTTCACACCTCTGTTTCTTATAGCTATAAAAGGTTCAAAAAAGTCGATTCAACCAAAAAACCTTATATATTCTGATTATTCAGATAAAAAACTAGCGTTTTATAGCAAAACCTCAAAATCGAGGTCCGGACACTTTTTTCTTAGAAAATCTTGTACAGTTTTTCAGGGGGTTATGACGGTCCCTACCCTAGAGGGGTCATTTCCAGAAAAAATTTGCACGTGGATGCCCCCCCCCCATTGTGTAGTAGCTCCAAAATTTCCAGTTTGTTTCAAATTTTTCCAAAAAATGCGTTCAAACAATGGTTTTTTTCTCTCCAAAAACAATATGTAAACCACTAACCTAGTACAGGTTCACATATCAAACAAGGATCTTTTTGTCTATCAGTTGTATTTTTCAGCATTGGGCATAACCTACAACAATATCCAGTCATAACAACACTTTT